>VSWD01000003.1:34047422-34064972 GCA_033119305.1 Pinctada imbricata
AAATACATATAGGATCTCAAATGAATTTTCATTTCATACGATGTATTATGAAACGAGATGTGTGTTTTATATCCCCGTGTCTTGGCGAGGGGACATGAAACGCACAACGAGTTTCATAATACATCGTATGAAATGAAAATTCATTTGAGATTCTTTTTATCACATGATATTGCCTTCAAATGTGTATTTCTAACTAGAAATCAACGTTTCCGAGAACTACAGAGGCGAACCACGCCGTGATCTAGAAGTCGTCTGCTACGCCATGAGAAGTAGTGTCCCCATCGTATAAATATTCTGTGCGTAAGAGAAAAGTACTTCAATTTTGAATAGTATTCTAATGCAAGAATTAATTCAACAACAACAATTTTAATCATTGATATTGACTCCGGGTCTGAATTTAACAGCTGACCGATATTTGAAAGGTCACATTTGTCAAGGTTTATGTGATTAGGTTCCAAACTTGACCAATCGCATTCAAGCAGGGCGATACGTAACGTGTTATCATATCATGTATTAATGAAATGGCTTTATGAAACTACATAACGGGTGTATCATGTATGAACTGTATTGCAACATTTAAGGTTAAAGCTACTGTCCGCGCGGCTCACGTTGGAAACTGAATAAACGCGATTTTGACTATTTTATGATGCAAAAATTTAAATGAACTTGATACCATTCAATAGATCTCGCTTAGTCGTAAATTTTGGTATATGTTATATGATAGTGAGAACACCCAATCAAACTATATAGACAAAACAAGTTTTAGATGGGCCATTTCCAATGCTAATTTTTCCCGTGATGTCGTGACGCTCTCCATAGGCTCAATGTTAGACTTGGCGACGTCACGCTAAAATTTAACATTGAAAACCCCATATCTAAAACTTATTTTGTCTGTATAATATGATTGCATAAACCCTCGACCATGTAGCATATACCAACATTTATGACTAAGCGAGATCTATTCAATGATAGCGAAGCGAAGCGAGCAAGCGGGCCCAAAGGGCCTGCTTGCTTTGAGCAAGCTTTAATGGTAATGTTATAGAGCCGTTTTTCCCCCATAGCAGATTTTCCCACCGGAAAAACTACTATATAGTAGAATTTCCTACAGGGGGGAGATTCTACTATGAGGTCAAGTTTCCCCCCAATTTTACCGTTCTCACTCTGAATCTTATTTTCATTACAAGTAGCGTAGCTGCTGATGAAGGGGGAAAATCTACTATATAGTAAATCATCCCCCTTCTTTTCTTGTCATCTACTCACTACTTAGTAAGGAAGTCAATGATGTCAGAATGTTCACATGCATGGCTCTGTAGTCCCTTGCCGACAAAGCCGGACATTTTTATAGGAAACGGATAGAGAAGGAGAAGTTGAGGTGAAATTTAATATACAGCTCTTGTATACTATATAAGTATTTTCTGCCGTTGCTAATATTGAACTTTTTTTGGTACATCTTGGTGTAGTACAGACCAAATCTTTGTCATACTTTATTAACCTTTTTACCTTTATGTTAAACGTCTTCAAATTCAATAGCATCATTTATAAACGGATTTATTTGCAGCATGGACCAGACATGCACGTTTCGGGTACTCAACCCTCGTCAGTGATCCTCAATCTAAACAATGTAATATGGCCAAAGAGGGTGAAAAAAATTATGTCAAAAATATACCAAAAGATGTAACAGGATGGGTGGGATATAATGCTACAGGACCCACGTTTTAGAAATTTCAAGAATTTTGGTACCAGAAAATTTTGAATGCGTTGAAGAGACAGACGATCAACCGAGGTTGATCGAACTTGGCTACATGTGCCAATGGGGACTCCTGGTCCACCAGCAGTGACACTCACCAAGTAGTTCAAATGTTAAACGTCTTCAAATTCAATATCATACTTTATTACCTTTTTTTATAAATACATGTATTAAGATTGAACTCATTTTTTAATGATTTAGATTTATATCAGTACGAGACATTTTCGGAAGGTGTATCAAACTGATTTGATATGTACCAGAGAGATTCATGGTATACTAGCATATTCTTTAAAGCCAGGGTCACACAGTGCCGACTTGGCTCCCAGACTTTCCCTCGACTTAAAATTTTGCAGAGGTAGGAAGGTCAGCATTGAGATGTTCCCCCTTTGTCATTACGACGACTCTGCCCCGGCATAGCGCCGACTAATGACGACATAGATCCGAATTCACGTCCACTGACCTCCGACTTGTCCCAGCTTTGCAATGACCTGTCCCGATTAGCCCCGACTTACGCAGACTTAGCCTCAATTCATAACGTTTTGGACCGACTGGACTCCGACCTATGCAGATTGGAATCCGACCTACGAGGACTTGACCCCGACCTATGCCGACTTGACGTCGACCTACATCAACATCTTTCACATGTCAATTTACAAATAACATGTTTTGACACGATTCCAACGTCTTGGAATTCTACAATTCGTTCGAGTTTTGGAATCTATTTATCTTGGGTTCCTTGGCAATACTGACACTAAATCATTCAGGGTGAAATGGTATAATTTAATAAAATGGCTCTAGTCGGGGTAAAATCAGGACAATCGGTATAAGATCGACATTTATCAGGCAGGTCGGGACAAAGTCTTGTGTGAAGTCGACGTAAGTCTTGGTTAGTCGGTGTTATGTTGGAGTGAAGTCGGGGTGAATCGTAGTTATGTCGAGAGGAACGTTTGCTCCATATTGAGCATATTATGTAGGAGTCGAGTCGAGACAGATTATCATGAATTAAGGCTAAGTCGGGGCTTATCAGGACAGGTTGTTGTTATGATGGATAAGTTAGAGGTAAGTTGGCATGAGATTGGGACAATGTCGTCATTAGCCGGTGCTAGACTTGCAATGTAGTAGGCTTTCCGTGGGGATAACTCGCTATATAATAGACATTCCCCGGGGCGGACTGGCTATATAGTAGACTTTCCACGGGGGGAGACCCGCTATATAGTAGACTTTCCCCCGGGGGAGGACTGGCTATTTAGTAGACTTTAATAGGGGAGGAATGGCTATATAGTAGACTTTCTTCCAGGGGGACTGGCTATATAATAGACATTCCCCGGGGCGGACTGCCTATATAGTAGACTTTTCCCCGGGGTAAGACTGGCTGTATAGTAGACTTTCCTCGGAGATGACTGACTATTTAGTAGACTTTCCTCGGGGAGGACTGTCTATATAGTAGACTTTCATGGAGGGGGACTGGCTACATAGTAGACTTCCCCCCCCCCCACACATAAACATCAAACACAAAAGACTACACATAAACCAACGAGAACAATGGGCAACCGGTGCCGACTTTGGACGGCATTTTGCCACACAAATAAGTTAAAGAAGATCCTGACGATTATCTCAACAGCACTCACAATAGAGCACAAATTAAGCATCGACGGACCCCTAGCAAGCCAGAGGTGGGACCAGGTGCCACACAAGTAGCAAATGGTGTGGTTATCCTGGATTACATGCGCACTACCCTCTCACTTCTCTGATTACCCAGGGGTCTCGAAGAACGTAAAATTGTGAAGTAAAACAACCGACTCACTGTTAGATGACCACATACAAACAAGACCGCAAAACACAGGGACCCAAGCAACGTACGTAATACTGTCCGTGCTCTGCCGGCTGTAGCGAGCTTTTGTATGTTATCACCCGAGGAGTCCGACTGACATTCAGAGAGGACAGGTGGTCGTGCCCTGTCTTCTCTAAAGAGGTTTTGACATGGCCCGTCATGGAGTCCTGTCGTCAGTCAATCAGAGTGCAAGTCTCAAGAATGCGCTGGTACAAGACTGTAGATTGGTCAAGTACCAAGCCTAGTGTCTGGTGACACTATGATGGAACATTTCGGGGGTAAGCCGACATGAAGTTAGAGCAATGTCGTCACTAGCGAAGCAAGCTTAAAGTGTAAGTGTATGGCGAGCGAAGCGAGCCGAAAGTTTTTTTTTTTAAGTTTCAAGAAATATATGCCAGAATACTGATTTTCTCAGTGCTACCAAGATGGTCAGATTTCAACGTTTTCTGGGTCAGAATATTTATTTTAAAAAACTGCCGCCCCCCCCCCCCCCATCAGGATCAAAGGGAAGTTTGATAAACCTTGGAAGGAAGTACAGTTAGTCTAGGAGCAGGGACCCCCTTAGTTTAGCCAAACTAGAGAAAAATGTGAACTAAGGAGCTGTTAAGATAAGGCGTAAAATCTGCCCTGAAAAGTCGAAATTTCAAAATGCAAAATTTGATAATTTTTTTTCGGTAGAAATTTCAAGTAACTTGGTCCACATATGAATCTGCTGTCAGATGGCATAATTTATGCAAAATAAGACTGATATTTGGGTCAACATGAGCGTTTTACAATGAAATCAATGGAAAACCAAAGGTGTATATCAATAAAATACATTTTCTGGCCGAGTGGGGTTCTGAGGCGAAGAGGGGGGGGGGACAATGTCCTAGAGGCGAAAAACGAAAAAAGGGGGGATGGATGAATATTTTTAAATTTGCGTCTAGAGCGATAAAGTAGGTTATATTGCCATCTTTTTCATATTATATCACGGAACAATCTATTCAGAGTGTGTTCCGATCAAATTTTTAACCGTTTGGAAGGAAAGAAACGAGAAGGTTGTCTATTTCTACACCGTGTGTATTTCGCTCCAGAAAGCTACATAATAAATGGCTGAGGATAACGAATTCAAATAAAACCGCTTTTCACTCTCCGGATTGCAGAGTTTGCCGATTATATTGATATAATAACCTCAAAGTTAATTTCGCTTATCCAATTTTGGTATGAAAAGGTAACAGAAGCATAATAAACATAAAAATGTGTAAAATAATGCATTTTTAACGCAGTTTCGTTCGATATTCGACGTTTTTGGTCATCTGTACCCCTACCTCTTCAACCCGTAATCATAACATCTTTCATCAATTTCTTTAAATAAAATACCTACTATGAAATTTATAATACTACATATTTTTATCCTGACCACCTTTTATCTTAATTGGAAGGACAGCGCCCGAGAAATAATCAAGTGATTTCAGGGCTAAATCCGGCCCTTGTCTTAACAGCTCCTTGCAACATTTTGTTTCTAAGCGGGAAAATGAAGTGATGATCGTGTACTTTATATATACACGTGCAATATATAACACATTTAGAAAAAATTGTGAAGGGAAAAGTTATTATTTTAGCGATTAAAATTTGCTTGAATCGAAAAAGTAAAATTCTTTGTCGATAAAGTAAAAGTTTGAAATTTCAGAACTCTGCGTGTTTCGAGGTTTACCGTACGGTATACATTAATTGAGCTAATGTTGATACGATATTTATATATAGAACATTCCCAATAAGTATGATTCATTTATATGATTTTAGAATTAAGTTAAAGGAATAGAAATAAATTAAAGATTTTGAAATACCACTCATTAATGCCCAATGTATCATATATGATACACTCACAAAAATGTTAAAGAGGGAGTTTTTTCTTTAATTTTCTTCGGTTTTGTCTTTACATTTTGGTAACATATATACAGTTGAATAATCCCTGTATGTCATTTCACTAGACTCCAGCAATACACTGTGGTGTTAACGAGGGTTGATTGATAAATTTATGAGCCTCGTATTGAAGGATTTGAATTTTATCAAACATTTTGCATCATTTTTCTACATAATCCCCTTATGTTTGCCACTGGTGTTTAAGGGCTTCAATACCCCTTTGACCTGGTCAGAAAACCACCCACTTCAAGTATGACGTCATCATCGGACTAAAAATTGGTGCCAGAAATAGCTGCTTTCAATATATGGTATAGATGAAAGTCTGACAGAGCAAGATCAAGTGAATAAGTCGGATGGTCGATCAAATTAAAGCCACAGTCATGAATGGCACCCATGGCAGTGACATACTTGTGAACAGGAGCATTGTCCTGAGCTATCCTCGGCGCTTAAGTCAACAAACACTTAAGCAAGAATTACGCAAATACTACGTCAAAAATTTGAGGTATACATACGCGGAGATACGTACATGTAATACATGAACAATATACGTAACTCGTAAGTTTTTCAATACTCAAAACTTGTAATTCATACTCGAATGTGCGTAATGCGATTCTTACGCAAAGTTGGCAATTTTCGCGACCGTTTCACGTATGTCTGCGTATATCTAATGAACAATGCGTATATCACTAAGACCTACGAATAGATCATTTATAAAAAAAAAAAAAAGATGAAATGCGCTAGATTTACGATAGAATCAAGCACGATTCATGCAAGAAACGTGTATGAGGACAGGGTGTATAGATTGCTCGATTTCCGATAGCTGCATCAGCTAGTCTCCATCATGAGCCTTTTATGAAAATAACTGTCATACCACACTTCTTTGAAATGTGTGCATGGAAATTACAACAATATTTGTTGACAAACTGACTTTAAAAAGTGTCTTCCATGCCGGTTTGTGAAGAAATGCAGCGGAGTGGTAGACATGTTGTAGACGCGATAGAAATACCAAGCAGAGTATGCGAGAAACCTGGACAATTTAAGCTTACTATATGGCCAATCTTCCCACAGGGAAAGTCTACTATATAGCCAGTATTCCCCAGGGAAAGTCTACTATATAGCCAGTCTTCCCCCGGGGAAAGTCTACTATATAGCCAGTCTTCCCCCGGGGAAAGTCTACTATATAGCCAGTCTTCACCGGGGAAAGTCTACTATATAGTTTTTGTTCCTCCGGGGAAAGTCTACTATATAGTCAGTCTTCCCCCGATGAAAGTCTACATTTTTCACGTGAAATATTCTTCAGTTCCCTTTTGGAAAGCTTACTACATACCAAATCTTCTTCCGGAGAAAATCTTCTATATAGTCAGCCCCCCCCCCTCCCCCTAGGGAAAGTGTACTATATAACCAGTATTCCCCCAGGAAAGTCTACTTTATAGCCAGTCTTCCCCCGGGGAAAGTCTGCTTTATATTCATTGTTCCCCCGGGGAAAGTCTACTATATATTAATCAATCTTCCCCAGGGGAAAGTCCACTATATAGCCAGTCTTCCTCCGAGGAAAGTCTACACTTTTCAAGTGAAATATTCTTCAGTTCCCCTTTGGAAACCTTACTACATACCAAGCCTTTTTCGGAGGAAAGTTCTATATAGTCAGGCCCCCAGGGAAAGTGTATTACATTGTATATAGCCAGGAAAGTCTGCTTAACAGTCATTGTTCCCCCGGGAAAGTCTACTATAAAGCCAGTCTTCCCCAGGAGAAAGCCTTCTAATTTATATAGTCAGTCTTCACCCATTGGAAAGTCTACTATATACATGGGGGAAGTATATATATCCATGCTTCCCTTGGAATGTTGACTTAATAACTTTCCTTCACCAGGAAAAGTTTTCTACCCTCGAGAAAAGTCTACCATATAATAATACTTACATTTGGAAAGCTTACTACATACCAAGTCTTCTTCCGGAGAAAGTTTTCTATATAGTCAACGCCCCCCCCCCCTCCAGGGAAAGTGGACTATATAGAGCCAGTATTCCCCCAGGAAAGTCTGCTATATAGTCATTGTTCCCCCGGGGAAAGTCTACTATATAGCCAGTCTTCCCCCGGGGAAAGTCTACTATATAGCATGTCTTCCCCTGGACAAAGTCTATTATATAACCAGTCTTCCCCCGGGGAAAGTCTGCTATATAGTCATTGTTCCCCCGGAGAAAGTCTGCTATATAGTCATTGTTCCCCCGGGGAAAGTCTACTATATAGCCAGTCTTCCCCCGGGGAAAGTCTACTATATAGCCAGTCTTCCCCTGGAGAAAGTCTATTATATAGCCAGTCTTCCCCCGGAGAAAGTCTGCTATATAGTCATTGTTCCCCCAGGGAAAGTCTGCTATATAGTCATTGTTCCCCCGGGGAAAGTCTGCTATATAGTCATTGTTCCCCCGGGGAAAGATGACTATATAGCCAGTCTTCCCCCAGGGAAAGTCTACTATATAGCCAGTCTTCCCCGGGGAAAGTCTGCTATATAGTCATTGTTCCCCCGGGGAAAGTCTACTATATAGCCAGTCTTCCCCTCGGGAAAGTCTACTATATAGCCAGTCTTCCCCCGGGGAAAGTCTACTATATAGCCAATCTTCCCCCGGGGAAAGTCTGCTATATAGTCTTTGTTCCCCCGGGGAAAGTCTACTATATAGCCAGTCTTCCCCCGGGGAAAGTCTACTATAAAGCCAGTCTTCCCCCGGGGAAAGTCTGCTATATAGTCATTGTTCCCCCGGTGAAAGTCTACTATATAGCCAGTCTTCCCCTAGGGAAAGTCTACTATATAGCCAGTCTTCCCCTAGGGAAAGTCTACTATATAGCCAGTCTTCCCCTAGGGAAAATCTACTATATAGTAAGTCTTTCCCCGGGAAGTCTACTACTACGGAGTGGTAGACACGTTGTAGACGCGATAGAAATACCATTGGCAAGCAGAGAATAGAATGAACCTGAACAATTTAAGCTTGATATATAGCCAATCTTCCCCCAGGGAAAGTGTACTATATAGCCAGTATTCCCCCATAAAGTCTACTATATAGCCAGTCTTCCCCCGGGGAAAGTCTACTATATAGCCAGTCTTCCCCCGGGGAAAGTCTGCTATATAGTCATTGTTCCCCCGGGGAAAGTCTACTATATAGCCAGTCTTCCCCAGGGGAAGGTCTACCATATAGTCAGTCTTCCCCCATTAGAAAGTCTACTATATACATGTACATGGGGGAAGTATGTAGCCATGCTCCCCCTTGGAATGCGGACTTAATAGCTTTCCTTCACCGAGAAAAGTTTTCTAAATCGGCAGTCTACCATCGGGAAAAGTCTACCATATAATAATACTTACCACATTTTGCAATGATTTCTTTTCAAAGTGATCGTCACCTAACAGATACGGCCTCGGTTTAGTATCATTACATCCCCCATACGTCATTTGCAACACTTCCCATCAAAAGAATAGAATTTTAAGCTATTCCAAACAAGAGTTTATCTTATTACAGTATGTTTGTAAAACATCATTATCTTGTTCTCGATGAACAGTTTGAATCTCAAGACAACGATCTGTGAATAAAATTACCTTGACCTCTTGACCCTTAAACTAATTAGCTTTTCCCGATATTCCCGCTTTTCAATATTTGAATCTATTTCTCTAAACAAAGACATTGACCTTTGGCCCTCATTTTTTGTAAAGTAAACATATATCTGCTTCTGGTTTCGGTAGTTAAGGGTTATTAAAACCATCATTTTAATGCATTTTTTCCAAACGATAACCTTGATATTTGACACGCTATATTCCCCAAACTCTATAGACTTCGATCTTTCCATCCAAATAAGTAAGTATATATTCAAATTTGATGTAAATAGGTGAAACGGTATTTTAAGTCTAATTTTTCTAACATTGACCTTCTTCCTCTTTTGACAATGAGCCTGACCTTTGACATACTAGTATATTCCTAATACTCCATAAACTTCCCCCTCCAAATGTGTAAACATCTATCCAGAATTGGTGTGGATAGGTAAAAGGGTTCTACGAGTTGAGTTATCGTCTGGAAACCGTGAGTTTAAGAGTTTTTTTTAACAATGACCTTGACCTTTTCCCTTTCTGACCCTAAACTTAATAAGCGCTTTTCACTCATGACAAAAAAGTATATATCCAAATTTAGTGTGGATAAGTGAAACGGCTCTTGAATTATCATCTACAAACTATGATTTTGAATGTATTTTCCCCAATATTGACCTTGACCTTTGACCCTTTGGCCTTTTACTGATCCCAAACTGAATAGGCATCTTCCTTTCTTAATAAGTAAGCATATATCCAAATTTAGATTGAATATAAGAAAGTGTTATTGAGTTACCATTTGTAAACCATGAATTTAAGTGTATTTTACTAAAAGTGACATTGACCTTTGACATACTGACCAAAAAGCAATAAGCATATTTCCATCTTGACAAGTAACCATATATTCAAATATATCTAATACCGGTATTGGTTGAAATACGCGAAAGGGTTCTTGAGTTATAGAACGTAAATTGAAAGTGGGACGGAATGACTGACGATGTAGACTAAATTCATTTTTTACATGAACATTACTATCAAATTTCGGATATACAATTCTAGATAATTTCCCCAGATGGACTTACACTGACGTTCATGCTATTTATTTGAACAAAAAGCAGACAAAATCTGAGAAAAGCTCAGAAATTACACAAAAGTGCCTCTTAAAGTTGGTTAGGCATGGTCCATTTGATATTCAGGGGAGGGGGGCTTGGGTTTTTTGTCGGAGCAAGATTATTTTTTTCGCCCCTGAACGGGGCAAAATTATTTTTTTCTGGCAAAGTTGGAGCAAGGACATTTTTTTAACAAAGTGATGCGCATATTAAGAATGTTTGTGTTTTATCAATAAAAATTATTAATATTTTTACTCAAAACTCTAAATATTAATAAATTAGTTTATTTTGATGCAAGTATTCAATTCACTTTTAAACAGAGAGATAAAAGATTTTTACAATACAATTCTCAATATTTTATATAAGATACATGTATATAACATGTATAAGAGGGTCTGAGGGGAAGGTCTCCTAGACATTTTTTTAAATGTTGCTAAGAATTGTAAATTGGTGAATAACTGAAGTTCTTCTTCTAAGCTTACAAGAACATGACTCTATGGGATACATGCAACATGTATTAATAGCAATACATAAATATTGATAATTTGGTAATATATTTAAGCTTTTAAGGAAGCCCTTTTTCATTCACATACATGTGTAACTTTTGATATCTTCATATATCTGAACTAAAAAAAAGCTATTTGTAAATAATGTTTTGATAGAAAACTATGGCGAGCGAAGCGAGCCAAAAATTTTTATATAATTTGAGAACTGCGGCGAGCGAAGCGAGCCGGAAAATTTTCAAGAATTTTAGCGAAATTTTATGGTAATTCTTCAAATTCAGATTATTTGTAAGAGCAAGATTATTTTTTTCTGTCACACCATAAGCAAATTTATTTTTTTCATCAAAATTGAGAGCAAAATTATTTTTTTCGAAAAAAACCCAAGCCCCCCCCCCAGAATATCAAATGGACCGTGCCTTACATGAGTGATAAAATCGAAGATAGAAAGTAAGAAATCAGCATATTAAAAAGTTCTTCGAATCAAACAACAATTTATTTAGCAATAAAGCAATCTTCATGCAAAATCTAATGCCAATCGAAATAAAAAATCTTCAATAATCAAAAACGATTATAATTTATTTTCTGGACATGAGAAATAAAACCAAACATCCTAATAATAGTGCAATGTTTCAATGAAACTAATATTTCAATCCCCAAAATACACATTTAAATGGGATATGGAACTCATATTTTGCACCAAAACAAAATACGATATGTTCTGAATAATGACCTTGTTACAATTTAGACAGTATCGACAGATAAGTCAGTCTCGACATGTATATGTGCTATTATACAGAAAGGCAACTTAGCCTCTAGCTGGTTCCTACGCTTCTGAGCTTATTTTCCGGAAAACGGTGGGTGGGATAAAGTACTATATAGCAGTTTTTCCCCCGGGGGGAAAATATACTATTTTCCCCCCATTTTGACGGAAAATCCACTATATAGTAGATTTTCCCCCGGGGATTTTCTACTATATAGCAGATTTTCCGAGGGGAAGAACTACTATAGAGTAGATTTTCCGGGGAGTCAATTCACTATATAGTCACATTTCCGGGGGGAAAATCTACTATATAGTAGGATGTACCCGGAAAAACTGCTATGGGGGAAAAACGGCTCTATAACAGTAACACATATATACAAAGCAACTGCAAAAATGAACGAAAATAAGGAAGAAAAGATACATACGGAACAATTCAATTTACTTCGACCAAGATGGCGCTTATGTGCGCCGCCATTTTAGTCAGTTTTTATACGAAAATATATCTAGATGAATCCCTATTTTTTGTAGCTATGGTGTAGATTCGCTTTTACAGTGTGTAAGAGAGTAAGAACCATTAAGAAAATTAATTAAATCCACGTTTCGTCTAATTACTACATTGCTCGTTCATGCAATGAGATGCGAAATTAATTTATTCCGTGACTTTTCGACGTGTACAAGACCGCTAGCTAACAAGAAAAACGCAAGTGTTCGGCAGTCATGGCTCACCTATATAGAATTATATTACGTTCTTAATAACATTGTTCAATCGTAGAAAAGATCTGCAGGTTTTTTACTAATTAACTAAACACAAGTGCAAAGATTGAAAAAAAAGAAAAACAGAGGGTTATCATTGTTCATTTCAATTCTCTGTACGATGTTTATTTCGCGACAGAGTGCTGTTCGTTTCCTTTTTTCTTATCAATGTGCATTTCGCTGCGATGTGCTGTTCGTTTCAATTGATTCAATATGTTCAAGTGCTAGCCTGCACCTGTGAATAAGCCTTTGTCAGAATTGAATACAAAATGTTACACAGAGAACAAGGAGTATCTTTGGACGGCTTTCAGAAATTTACTGATTTTTGCATGCTATCTAAAAAGACAAAGATTTATTTATTTATTTCAATTATCTATTTATCAATAAATTTATTGATATGGCCCATTCATCATTTGAGAACATGATATGCAAGTTATATTGCCCCCCCCCAAACACACGCTAGCTTTTACGATATATCGAAAAAGACGTCGCTTCGCTTCTAGGGCAAGTTATCAATATCTCGTTTATCTAGTTTCTGAAGTGAGCCGCGCGGACAGCAGATAACAACAAGTAAGCATTTTAAACGTCTTCAAATTCCGTATCATCAGAACAAATAAATTTTGCAGCTTGGACCAGACATGCACGTTTCGGGTACTTAACCCTCTTCAGTGTGCCCTTGGGGAATCGTGGTCCACCAGCAGTGACACTCACCAAGTGGTACAAATGTTAGACGTCTTCAAATTAAATAGCATCAATTAAGAAAAGATAACTTTGCAGCATGGACAAGACATGCCCGTTTAGGGTATTTAACCCTCGTCAGTGATCCTCAATCTAAACAATGTAATATGGCCAAAGAGTTTGAAAGTAATTTTGTTCCATAATGTACCGAAAGACGTAAAGCAGGAAGGGTGGGATATGATGATACAGGACCCATGTTTTTTAGAAATTTCAAGAAATTATGTTAATAAAAATTTTCGAATACGTTGAAAAAACGATCAACCGAAGGTGATCTAACTTGGCTACATGTGCCCTCGGGGACTCCTGGTCCACCAGCAGAAACACTCACCAAGTGGTACGAATATGTTTAACGTCTTCAAATTTAAGGAGTATATATGGTATATGAGTGTATATATGGTATATATAGTAATGTGGCCCTCTAAAATCGACTTCTCCAAAATTATATTTTGTTGGCATACTTAGAGAGTTAAATTTCTTTTTGTTTTTGAGAAATCGAGTCAATAAAAGTACTCCTCAGTTTCTAAGACATTGTTAATTTTGCATAAATATAATAAAACCGGTGATTTTGTCCATTTTTCACAAAAAAAGCAAAACTCTTAATTATTTTCATTGAGATACCATCGAGCGGGATCGTGAACAACATTTACCTTTTGCATGCACTGAAAGGGGTCCCTGTAAAGTGCGAAACGAAACAAAAACGAAACGAAACGAAACAAATCGGAACGAAACGAAACAAATCGAAACTAAACGAAACAAATCGAAACGAAACGAAACGAAACAAAACGAAACGAAACAGATCAAATCGAAACGAAACAGCTCGAAACGAAACGAAACAAAACAAAACATAAAACTTTATCGTCATATTGCCTTAATCCAAGAGTTCTACATTTGTAACTAGTGCCGAGAGGGTTTCTTGAAAGAGTCAAAGTTGACAATTAAAAAAAGTAAATGTCAAATGCCATTCATGTATTTAAGAGGAATAAAAGGGAGGGGATAGAAAATCACGCTATGACACCGTAATGAGATCATAAAACGGGGTGGGGCACATTTCAGGAAAAAAAATCTTATCCTTTTTCAAACGAAATGTGCCCCTCCCCCCGAGTTTTTAATTGTTCTCATTTTTCTGATAAAATTTTTCAAATACACATAACGGAACAGTTCCGTTTCCTCTGCGCTAGACTCCTCCCTGCTAAATAATATTTTCCATCTATGACGAGGTTATTCATCCCATTCACTCTCCTTTAAAATGCAATTGTGCTATATACCGTATGTATTATCATGTTTTAATCGTCAACTTTGATTCTTTAAAAAAACTCTCCATCCACTAACGGTTGAAGGCAATAATGAGGGGGTGGACAGGGACAATGGGAGGGGAGAGAAAGGGGGCGGGAGGAGAGTAAGGGGGCGAGAGGAGGGACAGATGATTGGAAGAGTAACAGTAACCAAAAAAAATTAGGAAATTACTTTTATTATAAATAATCTTGCTCTTATGCGTTCATGTACATAATCTCAATTTTAAAAATTACCACGAAATTCATCTATATAAACCTTTAAAACTTTTCCCGCTCGTTTCGCTTGCCGCAATTTTCAATTCATTTTTCAAATACTTCAGGCTCGCTTCGCTCACCTTAGTTTTTCATCTTAACAGGTCTATTTCTTTTTTCAAGGTATAAAAAAGGAAATAACCCAAATAACTTCACTATTGCACCAATTTACACTTTTAAGTTTAAACATGTGTCTTGACCGCCCAAGACCCCCTCCCCCCCCCAGGGGGAGGGGGCAGGAGATGGTAAGTCGTACCCCCTGACCCTTCAATAAGATCTTGTCTTGAAATATTCGTTCTCGGCGATTTTTCCTCTTATTCTCATTTTCTATAAGTTTTATGTTTTGTTTCGTTTCGTTTCGATCTGTTTCGTTTCGTTTCGATCTGTTTCGTTTCGTTTTGTTTCGTTTCGTTTCGATCTGTTTCGTTTCGTTTCGATTTGTTTCGTTTCGTTTCGATTTGTTTCGTTTCGATTTGTTTCGTTTCGTTTCGTTTCGTTTTTGTTTCGTTTCGCACTTTACAGGTACCCCACTGAAAGACGTGCAAAGGTAACGGGTACCTGTAAAATGCGAAACGAAAAGAAACGAAACAAAATGGAAACGAAACGAAACGAAATGAAAACGAAACGAAATGAAATGGGAACGAAACGAAATTGAACAAAACGAAACGAAATGAAACGAAACAAAATGAAAACGAAACGAAATGAAACAAAACGATATGAAATGAAAAGAAATGAGAACAAAATGAAACGAAATATATGTAAGAAGAAACGAAATTCATTTACTTGTTAGTTTTTATTTGGGGGGGGGGGTGTTTGGGGGGGGATGGGGATTTTGAAATATCTGTGTTGAAAGTGAGAATGAAAGATCCAGAGGGGATCGGATGGTCAGGATACCCTTTTAATATAAATAATAAAGTATGAAAAGGAAATTAGAGTATTAGTGAATATTTTATTTTCAAATCTTTTCAAAGAAAATGGGTAAATTTTAAAGGGATGAAAGGGTGAGGTTTATATATATGAGGCGAAAAATTGTTCTTTAAGTACAGAAAGGAAAAAGAATATCTAGCTATATTCAATATTGAACCAGTTTGACACTTTTTACAATTAATATGTTTTTTTTTTTCATCATTATTTCTGGGGTAAGGATTTGAGAATAAGATATTCACTAATAATCTAATTCATTTTCATATTTAATTATTTATATTGAAAGGGTATCCTGACCATCCAATTACCTATGGATCTTTCATTCTCACCTTTAAAACAGATATTTCACCCCCCCCCCAACGCACACCTCATTAACCAGTATATAAATTTGGTTTCTTTTAACATGTATATGTATTTCGTTTCATTTTGTAACTATTTCGTTTCATTTCATTTTGTTTTGTTTCATTTCGTTTCGTTTTCATTTCGTTTCATTTCGTTTCGTTTTGTTCAATTTCGTTTCGTTTTCATTTCGTTTCTTTTCGTTTCGCATTTTACAGGTACCCAAAGGTAACATCTGTATCAAAATATAAAAGTTGTTCGGAAGCCCGCTCGATACTAACCAATAAATCGTTTGTCGAAAATGAGCCCCAAATGAGGTTTTTCTAGATATTTCGAAGCTAAAAATTTTGAAGCTAAAATTCCAAGAAATTGAAGAAGGAAATTAAAGTTTACAATAAATCATTTCATAAGGAGCCTACATTGTAGAATAATTATTGCTGCAAATTCATTACTTCATAAAATTTTCGGATTTTGCCCTGAAAGGAGGCCACTTCATAATATAAATCAGATATAGTCTTCAAAGAAGATGATTGCACTACTGTAACAATATTTTGTTTAATTTTCTGTTTTTGATTATTTTTCTGAAGCAATGATCTAGCGTTCAGACATCGTTTGTCCGTCCATCATACATTGTAGTCGTTCGTTTGCCCGGTGTAATGTTTCTATACTTATGATATATCACTTTTACAAAACAAAATGCCCAGGACTGATGTATATGACTGACCAAGTTTTTACTTCTTTTGAAACAGATATACGAATTTCACAAAACCCTAACCAGTAGCAAATACTCAAGCTTCCCTGCTAACAAACAAGAAGATTACACATTTCTCAGACATGTTGAAGAATGTTCGATATGATCATCGCAGTCGCATCATAAAGTTATATTAACGCTTTAAACCCCTCTCCCAAGTTACGCATTCTCGAGCAAATTATTACACTTTAGGTACGAAATAGGTATGTATGTCTTGATTACGTTGCAGTGATCTCAGCGGAACACAATAGAGTAAAAGGGAACAATAAGCGGATACTACGTAATGAAAAAAAACACAAAGTTCTCGTCTTACTTGATTTTACTTCACATGCCAAACAAGATTAACGTAAATGGAAAAAGTAAAACAATCAGGTACACAAATTTTTAGCCCCTTCGTCTTCATCAAGTATAGAAAAGGACAATGTGAATGATAGCTAAGTTAAATCCATCGTTAACTTTGTTTTTACCTAGCGTCAATTGCAAAATGAGATCACAGATCAATGCGAGTAAAATAAGTCTGTTCTATATTAGCAGGGGATCGAATATTTGCTACTTGTAAGGGTTTTTGAGAAATTCCGACATCGGTTTCAAAGAAGTCGGAAATCGTGTTTTATCTATATTATGATTGTTATCCCTTCCCTCTGAAAGAATTATTTCAATCTGCTTAAATGGAATAGATTTGCTGAATCTTTTCGACACCTCACCATAAGCAAATCACATAAAGACCATCTCATACATGTAATGACAAATATGGATAATGACCATATCCCTGTATACAGCACAGAATCTATAATTCAGAAAATCAGAAACCGAAGGCATACAAAATCTGGATAAAACAGGCAAACAAGCAAACAAACAAAAACCTCCATCACCTGAAAAGAAGCGAACCCCCGATATGGGAGTGAGACAAGAAGTTAATGCATTCCCTCATTTTGTTTGTATCAGTCCACCAAGATGGTTGCTTATACATCTGACTAGCTTACAAATATATAGCTTTTTTCATGCCTATTAAGGTAACAGAAACTGTATATTTTCTGAAAGGTAATATTACCTTAATCTCAGAAATAATATTTTTGGGCAAGACAA
>VSWD01000003.1:34665472-34958278 GCA_033119305.1 Pinctada imbricata
AGGTAAGCTACATGTACATGATCTCTGAATATAATGTCTAGAGGGATATCGAATGTGTTTTGGACTCAGCCAAAGAACAAGTCCGAGAGTGCTTGCAGAGGGGGGGATTTCGGGTGGAATACAGACGTTTGCTTGACGTTAGATTTCATTTCAAAATTTATTCTTCACTTTGTACATGTCTTGTATGAATGGCATTTACCTCGCCTGATAGAGAAACGGGCACCTGATCTCACCTTGTCTTTTCTGATGTTCGTTCATGTTTATTTTGTGTACGTCGAATGGTGTTTTGTATGATACATGCATTTTTTCCTTGCGATCTTTGAAATGAAAATTACGAACAAGCTAGATAATCTTGTAAAAGATCTATTAAATGAACTGAATTATTATATGCAAACAATGCAGAATGAATTTAATTTTCCAGGTGATCATTTTTATAAAATTGCAGTAAAAAGTATAATATCGCATTGCAGTCATTACAACTAAGAATCCAACCGCACAAACATGTCGGCTATCGCATGTTAAACCCTAAGCCAATAAATGATAATTATTTTGACCTGTAAAGCGACCTTGGCCATGTTATAAATTAAAAAGACTATTTCGTAAACTATGTGTGCATGTTCATTTTGTATCTATTCATAAAACAAGTCATGCTTGGCCCCTCCTTAAAGCCATCAAAGTAACATCTCTCTCCCCCTCTCTCTCTCTCTCTCTCTCTCTCTCTCTCTCTCTCTCTCTCTCTCTCTCTCTCTCTATCTCAGATCACATTTTTATTTCATTCCCTCGCATGAATATTGTATATTTGTATCACTATATATATATATCTTAAAAATTGTTTCTAAAATTGATTGATTGATTGATTGATTGATTGATTGATTGATTGATTGATTGATTGATTGATTGATTGATTGATGAGTTGCAGCTATATCTTACTACAAGACTGACGGACAGACAATCGGGAGGTGGACAAAGTGGTCGTTATATTTACAGGTAGCTCTTGCATTGCCGGCGACATGGCCAGCAAAGGCGCGAAAAAAACTTTACCAGGGTCAGTTTATTTACTTTATAAAAGAGACGTTTCTGTATAAAAATAAGGCAAAATTTGCATTTGATAAGAAAATTTACGTCTTTTCTTTATTTAGGAAGGTGAGAAGAAAAAACTGAATCATTAAATAAAACAATTTACATGTAAAGCTGAAAGCAATAAAGACATAAAAAAGAAGAAGAAGCTTCTCCTATCCTATTATAGAAAGGACAGAGAAGATTACGTTATTTAATAAGAATTTTCAAGTACATAGAATATGAAGTGAAAAAATCAGCATTAACAAATCTGAGGTCTCTTGACTATCTCAGCACCAGGGGCGGGTCCAGAGGGGGAAAGTGGGATTGTATCGATCGAGGCACTAAGTGCCGAGTCGGGGAGAATACGGTTTGAAAAAAATGAATACAATGGTGCAATCTGGAGCATATTTTCTCTGTTTTTCTCGTATATATCATTGCCGTTTTCACTCATTGAAAGGACAAGAAAGTATACGCAAGTGGAACGCCGTACCCGACCATTTGATAGGGCGAGACTTTGCTTTTCTCGAATTAATTGCTAGTATATAAGATTGAATTACTGTGTTCATTTGCTTTTTTTCTGTTTGTAAATTTATCCGCGAAACTTGGTATATAAATAAATGTTTTTTTTTTTATTTCTTTCTTTCTGTATTTCAATATCTTTTTACATAATAGGTTTATATAGGGAATCTTTGAAGGAATCGGGGGGGAAAAGATAAGGAAATGAGCGACAAGAGCATCTGTAAGACATTTTTTTTTTCTTTAACTTCGGTGAAACACATGCAGGCAGATTTTGAGATTTTCACTTTATACTAGGGTTCATCCATAAACTAAAGTATCAGGCGAGCAAGGAAAGGACTGCAAGGAATTCATACTATCCCCTAAAACAGATGAGGGCTCGGGGACTACCCGCAGAAAATTTCTCAACTGCGGAAAATCAAAGGCGCGGTCATATTATGTGATGTATGATTGACACCACCGGATGTTTATTCGGTTATGGATAATACAATGTAAAGAAAATAGAGTCACGAAGAAAAATGGTACATTTTGTAACATTTTGAAAACAATGTAAATTATAAAATTCATTATTATTCGCAAGTTTTTTATTTATTTATTTATTTATTCATTCATTTTTTTTTTTTTTTTTGAAAATTTATTCTCATATATTTTTTCAGTTTTGAGATAATAAATATCTTTATCTAACCATTATGTATACTTTAAAGTTTTATAAGTACAATACCTACAACGACATTTTGCGGTGCGGAGTTTGAATAACCAGCCGTCCTACAGATAGGCTATTAATGTACATATAACTGACACATGTACTTCACATGCGCATGTCTCAGGAAGTCTTTTGTATAGTTTGCAACGGTTCGAAGCCAATTGTTGTTCACCTAGTAGACATATTACTGGCACATCATGTAGGCAAGTTAATTAGGTAATTGCAGCAATTATTTCCTTGAAAGATCAAAGGGTTTAAGTTAAAGTCTGATTCATGTTTTCTTGAAATTTTAAACATGTTGACTGAAAATGTATGCAATGTGTACATTAGTGTAAATGCAGGAGACGTATTAATGCGAATTGTGCGAAATTTCAGAAAAAAAAGGACATTTCAGTACCTATAATTCAAAATGCAAAAGCTAAAAGTTAAATGCATTCGCAAATTTTGCATTAAAATAGTTGTAATACAAGTACATTTTGCCTAAGATGTATAAGTCTTTGGATCACTAACACTGACCCCTTTCAATCTATCGTATTGTGAAGAATGTTTTACCCTCTTAAATCTCTTTCAGATTAAAAAAAAAAGAAAAGCAGTTTCTTACGGAGTAACTTTTTTTAATGAAATGAAAACAGGACACACTGTTTTATGCACATGTATAATGGAGTGAAACTAAAAAAAAAAATGTTTGATGAATCTTTCATCCTCTGAGACCTGCAGTATATTTCATAATTATTCTTTCATGACTTAATTTCAAAAACGGCATTTTCATACCAAAAAAAAATGATGGAAATATTCTGATCGCCGAGCGATCGATATAAGTTCACTACCGGCATAAATCTATGTCCTGTAACTCTGCATAGATCACTTCAATTGAACATGAATTCAACTTGACCTGTGACCACACAAACATCAGTATATGTGTTAAAAAAAAGTTTGGAAAATGCCAATTTCATGCGTTTGTCTAAGGGAAATTACTCCTGCAAATATATGTCAATGAAATCCAAACTTGAATTTGGTTTGTATCTCTTAAAGATGTATTCACGGTTGCAGAGGAGATGTCAAAATGCGTCATCCAATCATAGACCTCGATGGCCATATTTGTTGACCGATCGACACACACAACCAACCCCCCCCCTCCCCAATTTTGGTAGTTGAACTTGTGTACTTACTTCCTGTAGGTTTCGGTTTTTAGGGGAGATGTCTAAAATGTAAATGTTTACGCCTGACGGACACGGGAAGACGGACGGACGCGAGCACACTTGAGCTTCGCATAAATCAATACTTTCACGTTAGATAACATGTTTGGAGAGAGGAAAACAAAAACAAAAAAGACTGATATTTCCCTGTACATTGGCATAATATGTATGAATTTCGCTTAATCACAAATTCATGGAGATTTCTTTAAAAATCACTGCCTACATGTATTAGCAACATTTGAAATATTGTAAGTTTATCTCATTAAATCAATAAAAGTACCGTAATTCTATGAAACCGGGGGGGTGTCATTGTTTGCGTAAGTTATAAAGAATCAAACAAAGAAAAAAAAAAACGAAGATATACTGAAGAAAATTATTTTTATCATATCTATCATGTTTATTTCATTTTTATCACTAATAGAATAAAACAGACTATAAACTGAGTGTTTGTATTGCAATTATGCATGTGTTTATTTAGAAATGTAGGACAATCGGGATATGATTTTTTCTAAATGTGGGACAATCACCATATCCCGATTCTCCCATATGACTTTTATACCTTTTTTATATAAATGTGGGACAATCGGGATGACACCATCATGTATGTATTGAGTAAAATTTCACTGAAAAAAAATCCTTCCCGTTGATATTTCAAGTAATTGAGTATGTACAGTATATGTACATTGCTCCGTTCAGATCACGACGCCAATATTTCTACATTGTATATTATGAATAATTAAAGATTAAAAAAAATTGCAAAATATTACTTAAAACCTCAAGGTCGGAAAGGAAGAGGATTGTTCGATTGCACGTGCAACTTTTTTCCGTTGTAATGCCTTTATTTATTTATTTATTTTTTCTTATTTATTATTTCATTTATCTATTTTTTTTTTTTTTTTGGCTTGTTGAAAGAAGAATCCGATATTTTTATTGTTTGGCACTCTTTTGATTTAAGGTACTTTTACAAATCAATTTACTGGTATCTAACCATTCAATCGTGAATTTTCACGTTACATTTTAAACTATCGTGAAAAAAAACAAGTTTACGGGTTTACAAGTCAACTCACACGGGCGGATCTAAAACATTCTTCATTTATTGATTTTCATCTGAATGTACATGCACATGTTGTTTACTGACAATGTACGTGTATGCAAAGTAAGGCCATAGTACGGTAACGCGCACACAAACATGCATGGGGGGAGGGTTAAAAAATCAGTATATGATCTTATATTCCGTAAAATTGCCTGTAATATCATTAATTTTAGGTGACAATAGTGGTTTTTATAATAAAAAAATAAAGTCAGCATTATACATCTTTATTTTTTATCTTTTATGTTTTCAGTCATCCTCTCCAAGTATCTTCATATTGATCATGTGTTTATGTGTTTTCATGCTTGGCGGGAGGATACCTTTTAGGAAAAGTTTAGGACGTAAAGCAAAATATTTAATAACTATAGATGAAGATTAAAATTCTCTATCAGTCTATATTCAGAGTCTAATCAATTCTCCCGTATAATTGATATGAGAAAAATTGGAACAGTCAGTGAAGCATCGAAAAGTCGACACTCGTCAAAATCAAAATTCAGGTGGTTCAACAAAGTGCAACAGTCACCGTTCACTTCAAGAGTAAAGGTACTGATTTTTATTTTAATACTCACAGCAACGGCGAGAACTGCTGAGATATTGCTAGCAGTGTTGATATTTTTAGAGTATCACATATTAAAATATGATTTTGTTCAACGTATACACGACGATAAATGTAATTTCCTGTGAAACCGATCTTTCTAAATTTTCAAATGATTGCTGCAGGGTCGTGTTTCATAACAGCTGATATTTACATGTACATGAAAGTGGCCTTATTACAATGTCCAACGGCAAAACCATAGAATTGAATTCTCTGTGAAATATTTACATATGCATTCCTGATTTTACCTAAAAATTTTACAGTTTACATCTGTTGCTCTAGGTTACTTTATAGCTGGTGTCTTCTCTTTAATCATGTTAATCGGGAAGCTTCATTGATTTATTTATTTGGCGCATTAAGTACGAAAATGTCCCATTATTTTTAAACGTAAGGGACGTTTGTCCCATGAACTCTTTAATATTCTTCCTAATCACTGATCATGTACGTGTGTCCCGGCGGGAAATAAATACATGTATACATGTATATATCTTTGAGAAAAAGGGATGGGCAGAAGAAATACATTCGAAAAATTCTTATTTAAGTCCTTTGTTTTACATATACGTAAACACAATGCATCTAAGCTAAAGAAAATAGACCTGCATGTAATGATGCTCCACTGAATCGGAGTAAAATAATTGATAATAATATGTTTATCTGGGTAAACCTTTACGGTACATTTGTACTTTGACCCATTTCTCACAAGTGTCGAATATATCTGTGACTGTTTGAATATAAAAAAAGAATGAAGATGTTGTAGATATTGTAAGCAGTAACTCTTGATAGTGGCTTATAATAATGTACGTTATTTAATATTTGTATGGGTTTAAAGATTTCATGTGCACTAACTGACCGGGCGGGGATAATTCAATTAATGAGACGAGTTAGAATAATTTACGGTAGGAGAGATTGTGCGTGCATTAGTAATTAGAGTATATACTCAATACATGTCATTTTTTTTACCGGGAAGCTGATATCAGCTGGTGAAAAGTAAACGCTACTGATGACCAGGTGAAACTGAGCCCCGCCCTGCCCGATCAGTTTTCCACGGCAATTCATGTACATGTAAATTATATCCATTAGGTTTTTATCTAAAATTATCAATTTGTGTATTGACGTTATTATATCTCATCAATATCCATAGAATGAGAGAATGAAAGTCAAACACAAAAGCAGAAACCAGATTCAAAAAATCACAATAGAAAGAATTAGAATACTGTACATACAGTGTCAAAGTCAATCTCTAATATCTTTTTGTTCCCTCATTCAACAAGAAGCGTGTCATTAAAAGATCGCGAATTTAGCCGATGATGAGGGAATTACGCATTCATATTAGCTCCGCCTTCGATCCACTAAGCTCCGCCCATAAAGCCCCGCGCTGTATTTTGGAGGAAATCCTCGGCGGGCATGGCGTTTTCTTTGGAGTAAACAAAGGGGGCAAAGAGGAAGAAAGAGAAATTACTCTGGGGAATTATGGAGTAAGCTTACTCCATTAACGCGATCTCGTTGTGAATCTCCTGGTACGTACTGTATGTAACCACTTATTTTGCATGTTTTGTGTAAGTATCCAAAAGGTTGACAGGCTGGAAGCATCATACATCAGCATAAAGAATAAATAATGAAAATTATTCTGCATTTCCAGTGATTTTCAGTTGATAAAAGATAATGAAGATCTTGAAGATACTCAAATAAATACTCAAGATATTACCAATCGCAACATAAATACATGTACCTTCTATTACTTGGAAATGATTGTTCTGGTATGCGAGTATATTGAATTTTGACAACAATTCGGTTTTCTGATTCGGTAATACTCGTAGATTTAGTTCAAATTCAAATTCTTTATTGGCTTTAACACATTGTTCACAATGTCATAATGCAAATTATAATATTGTATAAGGATACCAAGGGTCAGAACCCCCCCCCCCCCCTCTCTCTCTCTTTCCTGCAATTTTTCTATTCGCTCGTTGTGTCGGCTTGCATGCCCCCCCCCCCCCCCCCTCCTTCCTTCTCCTCCGTGAATGCACTATCAGTTATGCATTCGATTTTACAATAGTATTTAGTGCAATTTACGAAATTTGATATACTTACTTTGCAATCCGTTAATCGTATATGAAATCAAGTGATCCTCACATTGTGAAGATAAAATTCCTAATTTATAATTTTGATCGTCTGCTCAAGTAAACCGCAGCATGCACATGACCTACTTACATATTACATGATAAATGCCGCAAAACCTTTAAAAACATAATCTAAATTTAGATGCACACGCCGCGTCCTATTCACAATTAAGAGAAAAAAAATATTCCAAATTCAACAGTTTTTTAGAAGCTGCTACACGTTCTATTGATTTTTCATCATCATGATCATACTAGAATCTTACCTTATTTATCAATGTAGGCTAAAGAAGTGATACTACACTAGTCACGGGTTTTCTCGGGGAGGGCGAAAGGGTAGGGGGAGAGGACGGAGGGGAGAGGGGGGAGGGGGAATCCCAGCCTTATGAATTAAGGAAACATGGACATGACGAGTGATACAAATTAAGAGACAATGCATGTATATATTTTTTCTACAGTCCCAGGAGATACCCATACAGACAAGAGGTGAGTTGGAAAGGTTCAAATTTGTCCACGTAAAATGTTTCATTTAATCGGCATATGAATTCCTTTCATAAATAGATCAAATCAGGTAAATAATTTCAATCATTATTATTTGGGGGAGGAGGGGGTGTCTGACAGTCATAATTTCCAAAATGTTAGTGACTAGAGCGTCATCTTTGCAATAAATCTACAGAATGTGTCTTGGGTCCTTTAGGAATCTCATTGCCATCTTTTAGCTTATGATCCCTTGATACCTCAGTTTTTCCTATTATCATGATTATCTCTAGATCCCTTGGTAAGATGACAACTCCCTCCCCCCCCCCCCCCCATCCCTTTTCACAGTTGTATGATCGAGCGACGCGCCAGGATACCGTAGTTGTACGTGTAGATTAAATTATCTTTCAAGTTCAATATGTTTTTCGAAATCGAATAATGACATCACTGACCTTGAAGGCGTTTGAAAAAAAAATACGGTCCGGATATAAGGGTCATCGACCTTACTTCATCATTAAATTTGTCTTTTCATATATTTATTTGTTCATGGATCGCGCGGGTTCCTATCTAAGGGAATTTAATTTCTTAACATGGACGGATCTAGAATTTATTTTTTTTTTGGGGGGGGGGGGATTTCCAGTCCATCAGGGATGTTCAGACTATAGGTTATGATAACATGGATAGCATATAACACGTTAATACCGGGAAAAAACATAACATTATAGGTTAGTGAGTTCCCAGTGAGGGTCTTTTACCCCTTACATCACCCTCTATAGATCCGCGCTTGCAAAGCTATGCACCATTTACCTGCATGTGAAATCAGAATGATACCGGAAAAATATTTGGTTCAGCCCATTATCACTGATTATACGCAAGCGTTATCGGGAATAGCTCCATACGGATTTTGTCTCTTGTCAATATCCGATAAGCAAACTACGGAAAACACAAAAGAGGAGAAAGTCCGAAATAAAGTCCGGATGTCGTTTTAGCTTTTCTTTACTCGGGTAAAATGTATCAAAATATTTTTGGATGACTCTGCCCTCCCCGGCTTCCCATCGGATCGAATTCAGCTTCAGTTCTGAATTTAAATCAGAATCTAGATTACTAAAGGGTTATGTCCTATACATGTATAGCATGCGCGGTTCTACAAGCTTTCCCACCATTCGACCCCCTCCTCATCAGATCTGCTCTCGTGTGTTACTATTCGGATGGTTGTTTCTGTTACGTGACCTAAATTCTTTTATGTTTATAATTGAAAAAAAAATTGACGTTATGGAGCGTAATGATCCGTAAATTCAAAGAAGATGGGAAATTCAATTTCAGAGTGCACAATGATCATCGACAAAACGATTGATGCAAGCAAAACAACATAAAACAGCTGATATGTATACTAGCTGGGTTTTTTTTTTTTTGTTTTTTTTTTTGTTTTTTTTTTTTTTTTTTGCATATAAGAATAGCCTCAAGTTTACCCCATAATGATGCATTGTAAACATGGTAAATGCTACTCAATCTCAATTCATCTTTAATGTACAGTAATGTAAAATAAGGTGTTATGCGTAACAACAGTGGCGGATCTAGGATTACAGAAAGTTGGGGGGGGCAAGGTTTCAGCTCGAAGAAAATTGCACACAGAAAAACTTGCAAGCAAAAAAAAAAAGAAAAGAAAAGAAAAAGGTCGAAGACGAAAAACGCGAATCTCAGGACTGAAGGATAGACACAGGACTCAAAATTTTTAAATCTCTACACTGAAGAGTTCATTGTATGATTGGAAGAACTTACAAGTTCTATGGAATCTCCATATTCTTACGATTTCAAACGCTACTCAAAATTCGAGAGAAAGACATACAAGAATCGGATTTGCAGGGTCTGACCTTAAGAAGTGTGTAAGGGAGAGTTCATTCTAACTACATGTACAAGATAATAGTTTCTTGATACATTCATACAGTTTCTAGGTAGACTGGCGAGCGTAGCGAGTCGGAAAATTTAAGATATGACGTTTTTTATTTTTTCTTTAAATTCAGTCATCCATACATGTATATACATCTTTATTCTATATTGGCGAGCGAAGCGACCCGTAAAATTTTGGGAAAAGACGGTTACATTTTGTCATCAGAATACAATCTCTCTCACTTTCCATGCTCTATTTTTGTTTGACCAATGCCAATGGGGGAAGGTTTGGAAGATTGGGGCATTGCAATCCCACTATCCACCTGTCTAACCTGGTTAGATCGGCCCATGAAAATGAAGCATTTGGTAATTGTTCAAGACATGGTGTTAATTTGAATTTTGTATATGTTTATTACATATAGATCCGTTCAAACACGATGACAAAGAAAGTTGAAGACAAAGCGAAGACGAGATATAGACATCAGATGACAAATTAAGTGCGGCGAGCGAAGCGAGCCGAAAATTTCCCTAAAAGTAAAGAGATTAAGCATAAAAAGAGAATTATGAATCAATAACTTTTGGTGAAAAGGGGGGCCCAGGCCCCTGGGCCCCCCTCTAAATCCGCCACTGAACAAGATAACTTTTAAGAGACGGACAGCATCAAAAAGACTGCCTGACACCTTAATTATAATACATGTACCTAGTACCGGAATATGACGTGTTTGTTTTGGTTCTTTTGTCTGTTTGCTTTTTACATGTAATTTATTCACACTGACAGTTTTTAGATTTGCAAGTTTAGCGTGTTAACGGATTACCTTATCAAATATCTGCAAACTTAATAGAAAGAGTAGAGTGACTTTTACAACCATGCCTTACAAGATATTAACTAGTCTAGAATAACATTGACATTTGACCCTTGACCTTGATAATCGATAATTTAAGGATTTTCCTTTTTCTCTTATGGGAAAAAATATGTTGAAGGTTTGTTGATTCTGTTTTGTGTTGTAAACAAGACTGACAATTTTCAAAGTTGACAGGCGCGTAGTCAGAGTAAGTATTAAGTGGAAGCACTTTTTCCGACAGGAGTTTTGGGAGCCGCCATGAGGCACTAAGTGGGTCCAGGGCGAAGCCCTGATGGGAAGCTCCCAGAAGCTAATGGATTTTACACTATTCCAGGGCAGTTTTTACTAGTGCTGTATATTGATACTGGAAATTGAAGGGTATCGATATTTTGAGATTTTCAATACGTATCGATACACAAATGCAAAGTATCGATACTTTCAATACATTTGATGAAAAAATAAAACCTTAAAGTTTTAATTCGTTTTGGTGTCTATATTAAGAAGAAATATATTTTTATATTTCTTCTGAATCTAGCTTCTTAAATGATGCTATTGAATTTGAAAACGTTTGACATAGTCATTTGTACTACTTGGTGAGCGTCACTGCTGGTGGTGCCAAGTTCGATCAATTTCGGTTGATCGTCTCTTCAACGCATTCGAAAATTTCTGTAATCAAAATTTCTTGAAATTTCTAAAACATCCTGATCCTGTAGCACCATATCCCTCCATCCTGCTATGCCCTTTCGGTAATAATACATGTACCTTGTTTAGATTGAGGATCACTGACGAGGGTTAGTACCCGAAACGTGCATGTCTGGTCAATGCTGAAAATTTATCTGTTCTTAAATGATGCTATTGAATTTGAGGACGTTTAACAATCTCTGATCACTTGAAGATTAAGACATAATTCAGGGATCATTTTGGGGCGCGATTTTGCGAGATTCTCGCGTCTTTTTCTCAAAAATCGCATTGATCTTACTTGGATGCGAGAATTCTCGCACACATCAACATCGATTCTTTTTTGTTCCAATGTTTTTGTCGGCATTTTATGTCGGAAAATAAAATGACAGTATCGTGTCTGACCACTTAAGTTAAAATGACATGATAATTTTACGGAAGAGCGCATACACAAGTACCTGTGCGTAGATAAGATACGTAAAGTAAGTGGACGTTGGAGATTAGAGAAAAATCAATATTGTACATCTCGAGTGAGCAGATTCCTACGTTACAACGTAAATACGAGAGATAGATTAAAAAGCCGAAAATGGACACGGTCACCGTAGAATAATGTGCACCAGGGCGCAGCGAGTTGCTGATTTAACGGGCCATTTTTTATCAGTTGCTGATTTAACGGGCCATTTTTTATCGGAATCGGACTATGTCGCATGGCCTTCCCTGTCCTGTAAATTGTCCAACTGATGATTTCGACTTCTTTGCACTTTTACGAGAATTATTACTGGACATGGACAGTGCCCTACTACGCTGCGTCTACGACATGCATATGTACTGGTTATAATGTCCCCGGGAAGACGAATACCCATGACGGTGTAGAGAACGCCGCGCTAATTTGTTGTATCTACAGTGTACCTGTCACCTGTATAATTGGCATTTACTGAATTGTTTTGAAAATTGATTAACTGGTCACTACAATCAGCGTAATGCGAACGTAATAGTATTATACACAACTGGGGATTTTGCATTTCATCTGGAGGATTTTCGTTTTCGTCGGGAGGACTATTTTCAGTCGGGAGGATCCTTGTTTCTTCGGGAGATTTAGTCCTCTCGCTGAAGGACTGTTCACATGTATGTGCATCAGTAATACCTTATATGTCATTATATCATATTTATATAGATAAAAACAGTAGAATATTGATGACATATAACGCTGTTCGTGGCGTCTTATTTTCACAAATCAAACTCCTAAATACCGCAGAAAATGACGCTTGATACAAGTAATTAAAACAGGGTATACAGTGTACTTTAAGTACAAACTATATATAATTAATTAGAACATATTTTAGATATTCTCTCATTGTTTTTCAAATTCTCTCATTCAATTAAAACGAGTGAGAGAATTCTCTCATGCATGGCAGCAGCCAGAATAACCCCTGAGACATACGAGTTAAAATAAAGCTTCTATCTTATTAATTCCAATAGATCGGGTAGTCATTGTGACGTCACCTCCAAGTTTTGGACGTAAGGAGATCTTACCTACGTTAGAATACTTTTGATGCTTTAATTCGCAATTGCGTTTGCGATTTTTATGCAAAAATAAGGTGTCTGATATTTAGCAGAATGTAAATAAAAGAAATGACTGTCGTAGGTTTGGTCATGGGTGTAAAATTCGCGTTTCACGGAATTTGCATGTAAACAAACAGAATTCTTTGGTAGACAAAGAAACACTTTCCATATTAAGCTGTCACTGTTATCGTGTTATTCCTTTTTTTTAAATAATGGAAAAGATCCAGTTTTCAACGATTAAAACTTAAAAACTTCATTAATTGAGTCATTATTACGATCTATTTGAGAAAAATAAACAAAATTGTATCGAAAATATTGAGTATTGAATTTGAAGCAAAAAGTATTGTATCGTATTGTATTGAAAAATTCATTTCAATATACAGCAATAGTTTTTACATTAGAAATTGCCCTTTTTACACTTTTTTTGTCTATAACACCTTTACTTTTAATAATGATGTGGAAGCACCTGTGTACTTGCGTATGCCTGGCTACGCACCTGGTTGAGTCCACAGTGACCTTGAACTTTGACCCTTAACTTGAAAAGTCAATTGACATGATTGAGTTCACCCTCTGCATATGAGCATATGAAAACTGTTTTTCCTTCCTTGCTGTTCCAAATGTTTCAAGCCTAAGTAAATTAGTCCACAGTAACCTTGACCTTTGACCCTGAAAACTACTATTGCTCATCCTCTCCCTAAAAAAGACCATTTATGGATGGTTTGAAGATACTAAAATGACTGCTTTCTCTTAGGTTTCAAGCTTAATATCAAAGTGACCTTGACCTTTTACCCTTTGATCTTGAAAATCAATAAGAAGCATCTCCTCCCGATAGGGAACATTTGTAACCAGAAGTCTCTGATGAGACTGAAGCTCTCCTGGTTGTTTGCTTAAATTAATCTAAGTGCAACACTCATTTTCCAAGACCCTAAGATCAGGGGCTCAAACAAAATACAAGACCAGAGAATTATTAATATACAAATGTAATGGAAAAAGAATTAACTCTCTATCAACTATACTTTTTTAAAATTGGTGTTCACAAGATTACACGATAAAGTAATACATGCATAGACGAAAGTTACCACATCCATTTTCCATGAACCTGGGAGTCAGGGGCTCAAACAATAAAAGGTGCACATCTTGACCACTGACTGATAATAATGCTAAAAGAATTATCTTTGTATCAGTTATACTTTCTGAGAATTGGTGCTCACAAGTTTACAGAGTTGTATAGGAGAAATAACCACACCCATTTTCCATGACCCTGGGGGTCAGGGGCTCAAACAAAATATCAGGTGCACATCTAGACCACAGACTTAGAATAATGCAAAAACAATTAACTTTCTATCAATTATAATTTCTGAGAATTGGTCCTCTCAAGAATACCTACTAGTAGACTTAGTTATATAGGAGAAAATGACCACACCCATTTTCCAAGACCCTGGGGTCAGGGGCTCAAACAAAATATCAGGTGCACATCTAGACCACAGACTGAGAATAAAACAAAATTAATTATCTTTCTATCAATTATACTTTCTGAGAATTGGTGCTCACAAGATTACAAAGAGTTATATAGGAGAAAATGACCACACCCATTTTCCAAGACCCTGGGGGTCAGGGGCTCAAACAAAATATCAGGTGTACATCTAGACCACATACTGAGAATAATGCAAAAACAATAATTTTTCTATCAATTATACTTTCTGAGAATTGGTGCTCACAAGATTACAAAGAGTTATATAGGAGAAAATGACCACACCCATTTTCCAAGACCCTGGGGGTCATGGGCTCAAACAAAATATCAGGTGCACATCTAGACCACAGACTGAGACTAAAGCAAAAATATTTATCTTTCTATCAATTATACTTTCTGAGAATGGGTGCTCACAAGATTACATAGAGTTACATGTATATAGGAGAAAATGACCACACCCATTTTCCAAGACCCTGGGGGTCATGGGCTCAAACAAAATATCAGGTGCACATCTAGACCACATACTGAGAATAAAGCAAAAACAATTATCTTTCTATCAATTATACTTTCTGAGAATGGGTGCTCACAAGATTACATAGAGTTATATAGGAGAAAATGACCACACCCATTTTCCAAGACCCTGGGGGTCAGGGGCTAAAACAAAGTATCAGGTGCACAACTAGACCACAGGCCCATTATAATGCAAAAAGAATTTATTTTGTACTATTCACAGATTCAGAGGATTCGCGCTCACAAGAAAAGTTTAACAGACGGACAGACAGACAGACAGACGGCCGGACGCCGGACACAGGGCGATCGCATAAGCTCGACTGGTCTTTGACCAGTAGAGCTAAAAATTTGAATGGTTCTAAGATTTCCTTGTCTGCTAGTTCTATTCTGTTAAAAAGAACCAAGACAATAGGTACAATAGGTAACATTTGTCATGTTTGTGGAAGGTTCTATGATTCTAAGATAATTGCATTGACTAGCAACAATGCCCTGGTTTGAGATCAATGTAAAACAAAGTTACTGTACATGTATACATGTGTTATATATTTTCTTCAGAGTACACCAACCCTTCGTTTGGAGAAGCCCAACATATTTTGACCCGTCCAATTTGTGTTATTTAAAGCCTAATCATTTTTCAAGCTCTAGTGCTTTGGATTGAGTGTTAACATATATAATAGAATTATAAACATGATAAAGGAGTAGGTATGGTAACCTGCCATTTCGGCCCTATTTTTAACGTTTTTCATATAAAGAATAAGTGTCTTAATTTGTGTTTTGTTATGGGTATGCAACACACAGCAAGTGCACTTATCGTACATGTAATGCGCGTTAGCACATTTCATGTGATAAATGCACTTGCTGTGTGTTGCATACCCGTAACAAAACACAAATTATGACATTTATTCTATGTACATGTATATGCACCATAGTTGTCTGTTTCATTCTTGTTTTCTAAAACTGCTTTTTCTTGGTAAATGGGTGACGTTAAAATTCATCTCACTGCGAGCTTAGTTTGCAGGTTAGAACAGCCGTCGCAGCATGTTTCTTTAGATCTTTTGCACTGTGACGTCACGAGTATTAATACACAAATTACAGCATGTTCCTCTCAATAGTAACATCTCAGGGAATTACATTGGTTGTACATATATATATCCGTAATATTCTAGTTTATAAAATGTCAAATGTATGGTGTATCCAAACAAGAAAGCTTGTTTTGATTTCACTGTCCTATGCTGAATACTACGACGCTCAAAACGTCTAAAAACGATGAAATCATTGAAAATATCAATAATTGAGCGTAATTTCGATAAAAAATCATGAAATCAAGTAGCGCGCCAGGCCTTGCCAGGGCTCTCACATCCACTTTTGGACTGGGGCCCGGGCCATTCGAATTCGGGAAAAATAGCTGCATTTTCTTATAAATTAGGAAAATATATAAAATGCCTTTCACTTGAAAATCAGAAATTTTAACTCATTTTGTTGAATTTTCCAAGAGGTGTCAAATTGGGAAAAATGGTCAATAAATTGGAAAAAAAGATACTATTTTGCATTGGGACTGGGGCCGAATATGAGCCCCAAATTAGGCTGATTGAGAGCCTGTTGCTAGCCCATGATAATTTTTGTACAATTTTTGTATGGATTTCTTATTGGCTTTTTGAATGTTCAATTTACATAAAAAATATTGTGGGTGAGGCCTGGCGCATAGATGAATTTGAAGATTTGTATGTAAAATACGATGAACTTAACTTTGTTTTGCGTCATTCAGTGCATATGATGTCAGCGTCATATTAGTACATCGAGCGCATGACATTACAAGGACTCAAAATTACCAAGACATATTTTCTCAAATATTTAACATTGCAAAAAGTGATTATTAATAATTCGTCTATTAAAAGCAATTTTTGTCGAAATTATTACCAGTATATATAGGGCTGATATGAGGGGTTAGCACACCTAGTCCTTTGTCAATGAATTTTGACATAGTTTTATCATCAGGACACAAATTTCTATACATAAACTGCTCTTCAAGTTTATCTCTTTTTAGACCAAGTGATCATGAACTAAGAAGTTGAAATAATACAGGTAACTTTGTTAACTAAATATTAAGCACGTTACTTTGAAAATTAATATTATACTATACATGTATTGGAAATTTGAGATGAAATGAATGCATGTATATGAAATTCTCATTCCTAAGTACACCACATTTCTTTATTCATTTCAAATTAATGTCTCCAAATTTCACCTGTTTTCATCGAAACAAAAGTTTTAATCATTACCTGAACAACTTGGAATGAATTGTGGTATGTTTTGGTGGGAGGACTATCAAGGTCCTGAAATCTGCAGCTACTTTTTCTCTCGTTAACGAAGCTGTCATCATAACGGCCATCATTTACATGCACATAATCAGAGTCACAATTTAACGGGTCCATATTTGCACGTCGTCTTTTGTATAAACTGTAGCTGCTGTAGTTACATGTATTATCAATGGGTGGCAATTCTTCTGTATGATTCCGGCTTACCGTAGAAAATTTATTGGCACTTCCGATATATCTGAAAGGCTCCGTTTGGGGAGACTGATAAAAAGGGCTAGCTGATTTCATCATACTCTTGCCTGACTGACCTAGCTGGTTGTATTACTCTCTCTCTCAAAATTATACGATTAAGTTAAAGATTAGTTTGTCTCAATTTCTATTTATCGCTACCTACTTGATACTAGAAGCACCAGATTTGGTATGAATCAGTTTCACTATTGAACACCCACATTTTCACAGCCTCGAATACCCATATTTCCACAAATTTCATATCAATCAAAGTTTCAGCCTACACATAAATCCGAACTATTTCCCGATAGGTTTTTCGAAACATATTCCTTGAGAATCAAATCAAGGGTTGTATGCACATGATACATGCATCCTGTTGTCTTAAATGAGTAATATCTGCTCTTTTGAGAAAAGAGGTGCATTAAGTATTTTGAATTGTTGAGCAGCCTAACAACAGAAAAAGCTGGTACTGAAAAAACTCATCATCTTATAAGATCCAATGTCTGACACAGTAACACTCAACAGGGAAAATTATATCGAATAAATTATCATCCATTGACTGGTGCAACTAGATCAAAGTTCAGAACAAAGTGGGAGTGGATTGAAACTAAAGGATTTACCCAGATGAAAAATTAAAATGAAATCATCTGCATCATCAATGATTTTAGCTATTTTTACTGCAGTGAACCAAAAAATTCTAGCATTAATTATGCAAAAATAAAACCTTGTAAACCTATAAATCACTACCAGCCGCTGCCTTTTTCAATATCCAGTCTTCCCCAAGTTACCCCCTTGTCTCAAGTATTTGCCTACGACACTTGAAGTGGGACATATTTTTGTCAACATCCTGAATTTTTCCTAGAAAAGGACTTGTTACTTGGAAGCGTCAAGGATAATCTAGCTTATCATCTTCTCAGTGAAGTGCGCAAACTCAAGTGTACATATCGGTCAATAACCACAATCTTCCCAAAGATTGATGCGTGTTTAGTTTGATTCCATGTTAGTAAAAAGCGTCAGATTTCAAGACAGACGTTCGACTTTGAAAATGAAAGAGAAGATGTTGATGTTTATTACCAAATCAAGCTCACACTACTGGTACAGTGTGTGTTTTTGTGTTAGTTTCCAAGAAATCATAGCTTAAAATTTATTATTCAAATCTGACATTACTTACATTTCATTCCCTGCTTTGCATTTTCATGTTTATAAATAGCAAGAGATCCTTTCCGAGAAATAGGGATAGTACTTCTGCGAAAAGGAAAGTAGCACCTACCGACATATATTTCAGTGATTCTGATTGGTCGGCCGTTAAGTATGTCATCCAATGGAAACTCATGGTTTCTACTTTAATTCGCGCCATATTCGAATGAACATATCCAGTACTTTTTTTTTCTTTAACGTCACGTTTATTGTCAGGCGCGTAGCTGCCCATACTCAAGTACGCAACTACGTGCACATCATTTTGACAAAAAAATAAATAAAAAATAAAAATAATCATAGAAGAAAGAAAGAAGGAAAAATAGAACCTTACGAAAACGAGATTATTTTAACAGCGAGGAAATAGAAGAATTACGTCAACACATTATGAACATTAAAAAATGTACAAATATTATACAATTATGGACTTTTTACGAGGTGAATATGGTGTGATATTTTTCTGAATTTGAAAATATTGACCGAGGCGACAGCCGAGGTCAATATTTTCAAATTCAGAAAATATCACACCACTATTCACCGAGTGAAAAGTCCACAATTGTTTTATTATATAGTGGACTTAATCAGTATTTATAAAGGGCTGACATCGACTTTTCTTTGAAAATGTTTCACGACGTGTTAATATCAGCATTTTCTGTCGCTGAATTATCCTGAACCAAGGACTTATAAACAGAAGGATTCGCATCTCTCTACACCGCCTTGAGAATAGTAACGAAAACTCGCGTGTAACGAGATCTGAACGAGATCAAAACATTGCCCTGTCCTATCTGAGAAGGGTGATCAAATAACATGATTTTCTCAAGCATCACACAATAAACATATGAAATATTGATACGTACATGTAGAAGAAACCTTACTGTTTCAATAAATACCAATTTTATCAAAATATTATACAATTATTGACTGGGAATGAGGGCAATATATGATTCGTTGGACCTGAAGACAAAATATTGCCCGAGGCCGAAGGCCGAGGGCTATATTTTGTCTTCAGGTCCAACAAATCATATATTGCCCGAATTCCCAGTCAATAATTGTTTTGTTATACCTTACATGAATACTGCAGCAACGAACCGATTAACCCGGCATGTTTACGTTCATTTTAAAGAGCGCGGAAAAATAAATAGAGCTAATAGCGTCATCAATGACGTGACGTCACAAACGATGTACCGTTTATCGGTCAATATTTTTTGAAATATTGCCCTAGGGCCAATATTGATGTAAATATTGACCGCTTGGTCAAATATTCGAATTTATAGGCATTTTTCCTATGGGGATTTTATATAGAGATACTGACAAGGGTATAACAAATTGATATATTGTTATAATATCTAACTTCAAAGCGGAGCCTTGACATTCGCCGTTATGACCCAGATATCGCAAAAGAGAGTTAAATAGGCATATGCTCTGTCCCATTTTCTCAGTCATTACTAGACTTACACATAAAATATTGGTGGCAAATCGAAAATGAAAACCTAGTGCGTGCATTAGAACCAATTTTGATTAATTTATTCGACGATTTCATCGTATGCCGGAGGTTCAAAAATAGAGGTTTTCACTCGTCGGTACGCGCGGCCATTTTCTGAAAGAGGTAAACAGCCCAACGCTCTGACCCATTTTCTCAAATTAGACAAGATTTACATATGAAATATTGTTATCAAAATAAAGATTAAAACCTAAAGCGTGCATTAGGACCAATTTTGTTTAATTAATTCGATAATTTCATTGTTTTACGGGGCTTCGAAAATGGGTGTTTTTACTCGTCGGTACGCGCGGCCATTTTCTGAAAGAGGTAGATAGCCCAACGCTCTGACCCATTTTTCTCAAACTATACAAGATTTACATATGAAATATTGTTATCAAAATAAAGACTAAAACCTAAAGTGTGCATTAGGACCAATTTTATTTAATTAATTCGACAATTTCATTGTTTTACGGGGCTTCGAAAATGGGTGTTTTCACTCGTCGGTACGCGCGGCCATTTTCTGAAAGAGGTAGATAGCCCAACGCTCTGACCCATTTTCTCAAACTAGACAAGATTTACATATAAAATATTGTTATCAAAATAAAGACTAAAACCTAAATTGTGCATTAGGACCAATTTTATTTAATTAATTCGACAATTTCATTGTTTTACGGGGCTTCGAAAATGGGTGTTTTCACTCGTCGGTACGCGCGGCCATTTTCCCAAAAGACGTAGGCAGGTCAACGCTCTGACCCGTTTTCTCAAACAAGACACGATAAACACAAGGAATATTTTTATCAAAATAATTAATAAATTCGCATGTGTGCATTAGTACCATTTTCATTTCATGATACCGAATATTAATAAGAATACAAGACTTCGAAAATGGGGGTGTTTACGATCACCTGTTTACCACGGCCTGTAACGAAGAAGGTAAACAAGCCATCTAAAAACCATTGTTTCTGTTTTATTTCAGAAAGTATCTATGAAAAGTTGTTTTTAAAATAAAGTTGGAGTTTTTTTGTATCTGATAGAATTATTTTTCATGCATAGATGTCGATAATTGACCATAATATAACTGCCTCAGATTTAAGGGAGTTCGCCCTCGCCATTACGACTACGAGTACGACGTGACCTCCATTTTCTCGGCTATTTCAAGACGTAATATCAAAATATTGGTACCAAAATGATCAGGATAAAATATTCTACTTATTCAAGTCGTTTTTATGTTGTCATAATTATTATATTTAGGGCATTCATGGTTTTGAATATCACAACCCTAACATCTCGTTGCCTAATTTGCATATCAAAAGGGCACGCGAGATGTTAACGGGAAAAGACGAGATTCCAATCCTTCTGTTTATAAGTCCTTGCCTGAACGTAATGGAATTCATTCGATCAATGAGTCAAATGAAGAATATTTCAGAGTCAAAATCCGTAGATAGGCTCAAAATTCAAGAATTTGAGCTCGGCTTCAGGGTCCTTGCTGCTGTTTACCAAATGACGTTCATGACGTCACAGATATTAATTTCGCGCGTTTTCGATATTTCATGGTAAACCGGAAGCAAGAGTTTTCGCGGTAGTGATATTTAATGAAATCGCCCCTCACAGGTCAATATGATGAGACAATGACTCGTCACGTGACAGTTCTCAGCCAATGAGAGTGGGAATATAAACAGACTATATAATAAATATTATTATTATATAGTTTGTTTATATTCTTTTTTAATATCAGAAAAAAATTTTAGTGGAAGAAATTACCGAATAGACAGCATTTACAGAAAAGACCCGGTTATAAATTTACCTAAAAAACTTGAAAACTCCAGGATAAAGCACTACTCATGTTGGGACATTGGGATTTGTTTCTGACAGTTCAACTTCAAAGAAATGGGACATTAATGATATTTTGAATTTAAAAGTGCATGCGATTGCGGACACGCCCCACAGTTTCCGTTATTTCGGTTTAAAAACCACCCGGGGGCACTGCGTAATCATTTTGATAATATTATTTTAAAATAAGGCCCATCCCACAGGCGGAATGATTGCTTTGATATGCGTATGCGCTTCTAAAGATAATTACGCATATACAGGCGATCTTTCCGACTACATATATAGATGGCCCAGCCCTTACATTAAAGGAATTTTGAATAACATTTTAGTTTGACACCACAATTGTGAAAAAAAGCTCTTTCGTGGTTTGTAGTTCTGAGAGGATGGACTATTCATAGTGAGGTAAGGAATTAAGTAAGTGAGACGATTGTCCCCATCCCATCCCATCCCTGGTCCGCTCAGGCTCCCCCGGCCATTGTAAGTAAAAATTTTAGTGGCGAAATTAGCTCAGGGGAGGGGAAGCGCACGTGGTATGCGTCCCCTCTAAATTTGTAAGAAAGAATGTTGTGTGGTTTTTATATTCTGGATTTTTAATAGAAATCATGCAAAATTTATCAATCACCTAACAATTTATGAAAACGAAATCGAACCCCTTACCCAAATATAGTATGAGTGGATCTGGAACATTTTTCAAGGGGGATTCCACGCCATCAGGGGAGGGGTGAGAAAAGACGCATCATGGTGTGAAAAGGGGAGAAAATGTATTTTTAACAAATTACAGGAGGTTCAGACCCCCTTACGACCCCTAGCTTCGACCCCCTCAATATCAGCTTGGAATGTCATGCAGCCATATATACTGAAAACTGATTTGGACTTTTTAAGCAATTCAGAAAATATATATTGGTGATAACTCTAAGAGAAGATCCTGAAACCGCATCCGCATGATAGTACATTTTACATGTAAGTGATCAAACGCATTTTCCTGGCTAAGAAACTTTAAAAAAATCAATCCCTGTCATGAACTCTCCATTAAATGGAAAAGACATGTCTATAGATTATTGCACAGTGATAAACCACCCCAAGATCAATTTTAGGATCCAGCCCATCTGGGGGGAGGGGTTTACGGAGGATCCATCTTTTAAAAGCATTCTATAAAAAATATAGATATCTTCGTAAAACACAAATTCCAGAGAGGTACTGACCCTTTAACCCCTCCTTATAGATCCGCGCTTAATACTGCCTGCATTACATTAAAAAAAACTGGTAAATTCATTATTTCAAGGGGCAGGGAGGGGGTGCGCTTCACGACATACCCATCCGTGAAAGCAAGCATAAACAAAAACATTTTTACAGAGTAGAATTTCATATAGAGTTATCGCTCCTAGCATACAAAATGCTAACTAGTACTTGTTTTCGTCAATATGAACCACATTTCTTTATCTACAGTTACATTTATTTGTAAATGATAAAACATCCTATTTGTATTTCACTATGTACAATGAATCAAGTGTCCGTTTGGAAACTTAAAATATACAAGTAAGATAAACATTTCTATATATCACGACTTTGCTATAATTGATAAATCTAAATTTCCCAGGGGTCCAGTCCATTAGGGGGAGAGGGGTACAATGTACCTCTCCCCCTCCAACCCCCTTCCTCGCCCTCCTGCCTCAACCTCCTTTTCACCCTTCCCTTACCTCCCCCTCCCACCCCTACCTTCCTCCTCCCGCCCGATTCATTCCCCCTCCCTCCCCTTTCTCCACAGGTCTTCCTTCCCTCCTCCTCTCTCCCTCCTCCCGTCCCCTCCTCCCCCTACCACCCCTTTCACCCTGTCCATCCCCTCATTAAGAGGAATCCAGTCTGTGCTTTTGAGAAAAACAAAATACGTAAAAATATCAAAAACATAAGGTCCCGGCTCCCTAACACCCACCCCTTTCTAGATCCGAGTCAGGCGTGTAGCCAGAGTACTTTTCAAGTGGAAGAACTGGTCAGGGCGTTTAAGGCTCCTAACGTGTTCAGGGAGAAAGCCCATGTGGGGATGCAAGGGGCAAAATTCTTGAATTTAATGTAATTTACACACTTACAGGGCAGTTTTCTGCGTTAATTATTGAATATGACCCTTTGCAAACTTTAATTTCTTTAATTCATTCTTTTTTTTTTTTTTTTTTTGCAAAACGATGTTGAAGCATCTGCGCACTTGCATACGCCTGGCTTCGCGCTTGCGAGCTTGATATCACTCACCCCTTTTATTCTTGAAATTCTCTGAATATGGTATGAACAGCGAAAAAAAAAAATAAATAAATAAAAAACCATGAAGAAAACTTCGATCGATGTGTCTTTCATATTAGCAAGGTATTTATTTGTCATTTTATTTTATTTTTGTATTTCTATATCATTATTTATTTATTTATTTATTTATTTATTTATTTATTTATTTATTTATTTATTTATTTATTTATTTATTTATTTATCTATTTATTTATTTATTTACATGTATTTCTAGTATTTATTTACTATGTTATTTATTTATTTATTTATTTATTTATTTATTTATTTATTTATTTATTTATTTATTTATTTATTTATTTATTTATTTATCGATTTAACATTCATTTTGTCTTTTTTTATGCTTTCAGCTTCCGATATGGCAAATAGTACCACTGACGTACCATATACTAAATTTCATGACAATGATAAAAAAGAATCAAATGACGAAAGAGAAAACGAGAAACGATATGAAATAAAACCTGGACAAGTGCGCATACCTCACATAGAAGGGGTAAGAAAAACATTTATCCTCCGATTACTTATTGTTGCTCGTACCTCTGGTTGTGAGGTTTAACATTTAGAAAAAATCATATCCCGATTGTCCTATATTTCTAAATAAACACATGCATAATTGTAATACAAACACTCAGTTTATAGTCTGTTTTATTCTATCAGTGATGAAAATGAAATAGACCTGATAGATATGATAAAAATAATTTTCTTCTGTATATCTTCATTTTATTTGTTTGATTCTTTATGACTTACGCAAACAATGCAACCCCCTCCCCGGTTTCATAGAATTACGGTACTTTTATTGGTTTAATTAAGCTGTCAGAATTCATACTTTATGGTATTATGTCATTATACAGGGAAATATCAGTGACTGTCATTTTGTTGGTTTTTTTCCCCGCTCTCCAAACATTTCATCTTTACGTGAAAGTATTGATTTATTCCTGAAAATAGGTATCTCCTATCGATAAATATTGTCAATAGCGCGCCGTCCGTCCGTCTTTCGATGTCCTTTACATTTTTTGACAACTCCCCTGCAACCGATGCACAGATAATCACGAAATCTTACAGGAAGTAAGTACTCAAGTTCAACACCCAAAATGTGGGACAATCGGGATGACACCGGTTGTGAGAGCGTATATTTTCCCTATGATCACTTTTTGGGGAATTTTCGTGCTTATCATCTTTGAACCTTTTATAAAAAAAAACTTTTCAAATATACCCTATATTGTAGTGCTTCCCCCTAATTTTCCCCGAATGTGGACCAGAGGTACAATTTTACCTTGATTTTAAAAAAGAGTATGGGAGGGGTCGTAACATACGGTCGGGGGAATGCGGCATTATTTGAAATCGATTCATATGTACATGGGCGACTAGTAGAGAGGCTCAGAGCCAGAATTTTTAAAAAAAATATATTGACAATAGATTCTCAAAATGAAGCATTTAACTCAGAAACGTATTCTCTCTCTCTCTCTCTCTCTCTCTCTCTCTCTCTCTCTCTCTCTCTCTCTCTCTCTCTCTCATATAACCTTTTTTGTAAATGCGACCATGCGTTCTTGGCGTAATCTTCTCAAGAAATATACTTTAAACCTTTTATTGAATTAATTTAAGTTCGAAGCATTGAAGATTCTTATTCCTTTTTTGTACAGACAAAATTCAGTTTTAGGAAGTTATGGGCGTTTACAGGTCCAGGATTCTTGATGAGCATTGCCTACCTTGACCCTGGTAATATAGAGTCTGATCTGCAATCTGGAGCTATCGCAAAATACAAGGTAAATGATGGAAAAATGTCTTGTTTTCTATCTCTATTTTTGTTCATATATTTCTTAGCCACAACATTTAGACCAAAATATATTTGTTTAAATACGAAATGAAACAAGAAAAATATTAATGAATCAAGACGCCCCCCCCTTCCGAAAAACCAATATCATGAGCACGTATTGATACCACAGTTGTTATTATTGTGTGGTAGAATTATATGTATCTTTACATACCATGATGGTAATTGTTTTAAAAGTTTCTAACAGTGGTTACCATCAGTGGTTACCATCAGTGGTACAACAGTGGTAACCATCGTGGTGCAACTTTGTTTTCGTACTGCAAATTTGTGCAACAATACTAGTGCGTATGCATTCTCATGTAACAAGGGTGATTTAGTTGTATTTTTGATTGTTTTGCATTTATTATTGGTAGTGATGTTACCATGGTGATTGTTTTGTAGTAACTATGGAAACTAATGTTATCATGGTGATTTGTATGTAGTTACTATGGGTACTTACATTACCATGGGTACTCTTTTTTGCCCTGGTGATCATGCTGAAGTGAAAGTAAATGTACAAATCTAAATTCAAAAAATTAAAGAGGGCGCTACTGAAATGAATTTTGGTGGCTCCGCTGGAAGCATCACTGATGATAATTTAATATTCGAAACACGTGTCTGGTGCAGGAAAAATTGGTTGGGACTTTTCTTCATGAAGGTATAGAGTTGGAACACTTCCGTATTATTATTTTAAGTATGGTGGTACATGAACCATGATTATTAGTTTCCAGTTTCTATGAACATTGATGTTTTCATGGTGATAATGTTTTGTAGTTTCTATATGGGTACTGATTTTACCATGGTGATTGTTTTGTGTAACCATGGATATTTCTGTTGCCATGATGATTATTTTGTTGTTACTATGGATTCTGATGTTACCATGGTGATTATTTTTTTGCAACTATTACCCGGTAGTATCGCTGAACATTTAGTCTAGGTGCCATCCATGAAACCCAACAATTTGTTACGCACAAAATGTTTTTGCATGAAAGTGATGTCAATACCCTCTACTTTGATAATCCGGCTGATGCCACTCTGGCATCCTTGGGCATTTCGAAATTTTGGGGTAAAATGGAATTTTTCGAAGAAAAACCGTTGAAAATAGGAAAAATTTAATTACTTTTTCCATGCTGCAGCTAGATCAACAAAATTGGTACCAAATGAACGACAATTTAATTGTCTTTAAGTTTATAACTCAATTTAAAAATTTAATTGTCAATTAAATGGGGAAAACTATGGATTTTCGATGAAAAATCGTTGAAAATTGGGAAAATACAATATCTTTTTTTATTCCGTAGATAATTTAACAACTTTGGTAACAAATGCACAATAAATTTATTGCCTTTCATTTTAAATAATACAGAAGTCAGATTGCAATTTGGTGGTACGAAAAATTGTGAAAAACAACTACTCATGGACGAAAAACGCTGAAAATTTGCAAAATGCAATGAATTTTTTCAAACTGTATTTAGTATAAGGTACAGCAATTATGGTACCAAAAGAACATAATTTTATTGTTCTGAATTCCTATTAAGCAGCTTGTTCATAAATAAAGTAGGAGAAGACCAATGAGGGAGAAAATTTTGATTTTGAAGGGGTTTTTTTCCATGAAAAGTTGGGACTTTGAAAAATGCAACACGTTTACAGAAAAGCTGGAACAAAGATATGTGTATTCAAGTCAACATTTTTAAACATTTTACTGGTACATGGAGTCTTGTAGCAAGCTTTTGAAAGACGTGGGTGAAATTAGAGACATGTTCAAAAGGAAGCGGATACTGTCTATGATACATAACATATATGTCTGGTCTACGCTTTTAATTAATCCGCTTTTGAATGATGCTAATGAATTTGAAGACGTTTAACATTTGTACCACTTGGTGAGTGTCACTGCTGGTGGACCAGGAATCCCCGAGGGCACATATAGCCAAGTTCGATCAATTTCGGTTGGTCTTTTCTTCAAACGCATTCGAAAATATCTGTTTACAAAATTGTTACAAATTTCTGAAACCTAGGTCCTGTAGCATCATATCCCAGTCATCATGCTACGTCTTTCGGTATATTTTAGACATAATTATATCAGACATTTTGGTCATATTTCATTGTTTGGATTGAGCATCACTGACGAGGGTTAAATACCAGAAACGTGCATGTCTGGTCCACGCTGTTAATTAATCTGATTTTAAAAGATGATAATGAATTTGAAGACGTTTAACATAAAAGATTTCTGCCAGGGCTGTGTAGTTTGTTTCAATTAATGAGGTGGATCTTAAAGACCTGCTAAGTTGTATAGCTGTATAGCTGTATAGTCCCTACGTCAATGTTGAAAATATGACTTCAGTTTTCTTAAAGTAAGCTCCAGGTTAATCATTCGACAAGAATGCTTAGGAGCTGATGATCGATTGATGTATGAAGGACTCTGGTGTATCAACCGACCATTAAATGGCAGAATTTATACCTTGATTGTTTCTGGCCGTATATTTCTAAAAAAAAACAATTAAACACTTCAGATGTTTAATAATAAGTGTTCCAACTATTTACATTCTTGAAGAAAGTTTTAAACCAATTTTGATGCACCAGACACGTGTTTCGGATAGAAAAATCCTCATCAGCAAACTGTGATGTCCCACTCTCCAGAATGGTAAATGATATTCTGTCATAGACCATTTGAACCATCCAACCAAGATAGTAATCTATGTCCTCCGAAATGGAATTAATCGGATGTGACAGCTAGTTCTACCGAATTTAAGCGGCGGGTGTTGCATGCAAGCATAAGATGCTTACTCTTCATTGACACCTGTTCTCCCTCCCATATCGGGAGTTTGCTTCTTTTCGTATGGTTGAGGTTTTTCTTTGTTTGCTTTGGTTCCTGTTTTATCCTGATTTTGTATGCCTTCGATTTATGATTTTCTGAATTATCGATTCTGTGCTGTATACAGGGATATGGCCATTATCCATATTTGTCATTTCAATTAAAGTGACTTCATGGCACAGCCAAAATCCTCTCCAGCAGCGCCCCTAGCCATATTTTCTGAACTTAAAATTGCTATCACTTTGCAGAGAGCAAATTTAAATGATATTCAATTGACACCCTACTAACCAAATAAAAGATTCAGTCAGGAAAGCTACATCTCAGGAAAAGAAGTGCAACTGATTGATATCACATGTACTTGCAATCAGTTGATCGAGAAAGCAATCCGATTGATTAAGAACTAGCATTCTACACATCATTCTGAAGACCAGATCATGATGATGGATATCATCAACATATAATGCTGTTGGAGAGACAAAAGAAAGGAGGGGATCTCCAACAACACCTAGTTGCAGCATCAACAGCAACCTCCCAAAACACCCACTGTAAAACACAAAAATGACACGCACAGAAAGAGACGCAGTTGTACAATGAACGTCAAATCACAGAAAAACATAAAACACAAATGACTACACATAAACCAACGAGACCAATGGGCAAACGGTGCCGACTTAGGACGGCCATCTGCCTCGTCAGTAGCAGACGATGTGGTTATCCTGGATTACGTGCGCACAACCCTCCCACTATTCCGATTACCCAGAGGTCTCGAAGAACGTACAATTGTGGTGTAAAACAACCTCCTCACTGTCAGATGACCACACACAAACAAGACCGCAAGACGCAGGGGCCCAAGCAACACAGATGAATATGTAAATTGATATAAAAAGAGGGCATGCGTGATACGACCTGTGCTCTGCCGGCTGTAGCGAGCTAATGTATGTTATCACCCGAGGAGTCCGACTGACATTCAGAGAGGACAGGTGGTCGGGGCCCTGTCTTCTCTAAAGAGGTTTGGACAGGGCCCGTCATGGAGTCCCGTCGTCACAGTCAGTCAGCGTGCAAGTATTAAGGATGCGCTGGTACAAGACTGTAGATTGGTCAAGTACCAAGCCTAGTGTCCGTCTGGTGACATTAGGATCATATCCACGGTATAAGAGGCGTTTGATGATTCTGACGCATTTTCGATAGTAATTCTGTCTACCTTTGATCCTTCTAATTTTGTTGATCATGTCACCATAAAGGTTGTTCTGTGGGAAGCTTTTGAAGTTGTGTTCCGTGTGAAATTTCAGAGAAGTTAATTCAGATGTTGAAAAGATTGTGACTGAGGGCATGATATCCATAAAGAATTACTATGGTTCAAAGAATCTAGACTGTATATCTGATGTCAGGTCCAGTGTACGATTGAATGAAATGAGCTATAAGTTTTCAAAACTCTTGGATGACCTTTACCACCAACAGTTAAATGAAAAATTTAGATAAAATGTCAAGAAAAACGAGATATTTTTAGCCATGCATAAGGAAACATTCTTAATAATGTCGAAGGGTTAAGAGTTGGTTAGCCATGCATACGGAAACATTCTTAATAATGTCGAAGGGTTAAGAGTCAGTTCAATCAAACATGGGTCTACTGAAATAATTAAATAGAAAAAAATGTTGAGACCTATTGTAATAATATTTTGCCAATCGTGTCTGTACCTCTATCTGTTATCCTGTTGATCTGTTGCAGTCGCACACGAAATCTGAGTTGTGTAACAAACAGATGTGACAAATTCTGTGCTCAAATTTCTTTAATTTTGTAAATGTTTTGGAGTAGAGAATTGTCAGAGTACGATGCAAAGGAGGCATTTTGATCAACCATGTAAGAATGGTTCTTTGTTGTTAGAAGTAGTTGCACACAAGTATTGCAATTGTATGTTGATGAAACAAGAAGGCAATAGAAAAGGAGGTGATCTCCAACAAAACTGGTTTGCAGCACCAATATCAACACATCTCAAGTAAAAACACAGAGAAGACACACACAGCAAGAGAAACCAAACGAACAGGGAACAGCAAACACGACATCAAACATCAAATAAACAATGTATGAATTATGCAGATAAAATGGAACATTCTTTTCGGGAAATGTTGCTTAATAATAAATGTAAGATAATGCTAGGGCAATTATACTATTTGGAATGATATATCTGGAGTAGAAAAAGGGTAATAAGAGTGTGCAAATCTTAAACTATCAATATGAAATCATTTTGATACGAAAATTATTGTTCTTGAATGTCTTTAGCCCGATTGTATTTTCACAATTTAATACATTTTTCAGCAAAAAAACCCCAAAAACAAAAACACAATAAAAAACAAAACAAAACAATGCAAGAAGATTCCATTTGCTTGAGTGGAATTCTGAATTTAAATCAATGATATCATTTTTCTTGCTGTTGTTCTAACTACAGCATGAAAAAAAGATTGCAATATCCCAATTTTCGGCGATTTTTCATTCAAAATTTATTCTTTTCCCCATTTTCGGTCTTGCAAAGTGCTAATCTGCTTTTTAAAATGAAAGGCAATAAATTTATTGTGCGTTAGGTACCAAAATTGTTATTTGACCTACAGTATGAAAAAGATATGACAATTTCCCAATTTTCAATGGTTTTTCATCGAAAAACCATAGTTTTCCCCATTTTACGGACAAGTCAATTGATAAACTGAGCTTGAGACTTAAAGGCAATGGCATTGCTGTTCTTTTGATACCGAATCTGTTGTTCTGGGTACAACATGGACAAAGTAATTGAGTTTTTCAAATTTTCAGCGGTTTTCTTTGAAAAATAAGTTTTTTCCCAAAAATTACAAATTGCGAATCTGACTTCTGTATCATTTAAAATGAAAGGCAAAACATTTATTATACGTTTGGTACCAAAATTGTTTATTTAGCTACAGAATAAAAAAAGATACTGTATTTTCCCAATTTTCAACGATTTTCATCGAAAATCTATAGTTTTCCCCATTTTATTGACAAGTAATTTAGTAAATTGAGGTTGAAACTTAAAGACAATTAAATTGTCGTTCTTTTGGTACTAGTTTTGTTGATCTAGCTGCAGCATGGAAAAAGTAATTGAATTTTTCCTATTTTCAACGGTTTTTCTTCGAAAAATTCCATTTTACCCCAAAATTTCGAAATGCCCAAGGATGCCAGAGTGGCATCAGCCGGATTATCAAAGTAGAGGGTATTAACATCACTTTCATGCAAAAACATTTTGTGCGTAACATTTTTTTGGGTTCCCCCCAAAATAGCCATTTGGCAACTAGACTAATTGCAGTTGTTTTGTTGTTACATGTACTATTGATACTGATGTTACCGCGGTGGTTGTTTTGTTGTTACTATTGATACTGATGTTACCATAGCGATTGTTTCGGAGTAACTTTTGATATTGTTGTTACCATAGTACTGATGTTACCAGTGAGTTTGTTTTGAAGTTATTTTGGGTACTGATGTTGCCATGGCATGCTGATTATTCTCAAGTTTCTTTAGGTAAATGTATGATTGTATCCAGATGATCATTCTACAGTTACTATAAGCATTGATTTTGCCAATATGTAATGAATGTTTAGTGGTTGCTATGGGTACTGATGTTACCATGGTGATTGTTTTGTAGTTACTGTGAATATTGCTGTTGCCATGATAGTTGTTTCTTTGGGTCCTGATGTTTGGTGATGTTTTTTTTTTCAGTTTCTAGGGATATCGTGATTGTTTAAATGTTACTATGGGGACTGATGTTACCATGGTAAGGTGTTTTGGTTATTGATGCTGCACTGGTGATTCATTATACTCAATTTACGTAAGGTATGATGTTACAATGATTATTTTTAGTAAGTATGAGCACTGGTTTTTCCATTGTGAAAGTTTAGTTGCTATGGATACTGGTGTTACCATGGTGACTGTTTTGTAGTAATTTGTTGTGCATATGTTCTAATAGTCATTGTTTTGTACTTATTCTTTGTATAGATATTACCATAGTGATTTTCATCTAGTTTCTGTAGGATCCTACCCTACCATGGCCATGCATTGTTGTGTGGTAACTTTAGATAGATAATGATGCAGCCATAGTGATTGTTATGTAGTTACTACAATAGATACTGATGTTACCATGGTGATTGTATAGTAGTTACTATGGATATTGATCTTACCATGGTGATTGTTTTGTAGTTACCACAGGTACTGATATTGTTATGACAATCTTATTGTAGTTGCTTTGGGTACTGATGTGGTCTACAGTCCTTGGCCTTGTTCTCCAACTACTGGCAGCTAGACTAGGTTGTGTAACAGGTAAGAGAACAAAATCACAACATAGGTTATTGTTTACTGAGTTGCAATAGTGATTATCTAATAATGATAATTTACATAGTCGTCAATTGCTGTAAGGGACCTGAAAATACTTAATATTCGAAGGTTATATTTTTTCTGGTAATATTGCCCAATGAATAAAGATAGAGGGGTGGGGGGGGGTGTAATAATCCTTCCCTCTATCTTCCCTATCTACAAATACAAACACTGAGAGTGTCTCCTGCATTTAATTAGGAATGCATCTAGCAGAAATATGTCGTCACGAATTCCCAAAGAAACCAAGAATAGCATTGTGGTTGATGATGGAAGTCGCCATTGTCGGAAATGACATACAGGAAGTTGTAGGCTCCGCCATAGCTATCAATCTTCTGTCCAATCAGGTGTTAGTATTGTCATTGTTGCCTTACAAGAATATACGCATTGAAAAATAATAAGATATTCAAAAAGTCCTAAAACTAATGTCCCTGTAAAGTGCGAAACGAAACGAAATAGATCGAAACGAAACGAAACATAGAAACCAAAATAAACAGGCAATGAACTATAAAGATTAAGGTTCTCGACAAATATCCATTCAGAAGAAAAATAACCGAGAACGAACACGTAAAGACATTTTCTGTTCGATCTGTTTTGTTTCGTTTTGTTTTGGTCTGTTTCGTTTCGTTTCGTTTCGATTTGTTTGTTTCATTTTTGTTGCGTTTCGTACGTTTCAGGGATCCCTAAAACTAAAATTTCTTTTACAAATACACTTCATATGCATTTGTAGATTGTTGCTAAACTAACATCGAACGAGCACATGCATATAAATAATGCGTATCTTTACATGTATCGGCTTGGCTTTCAAAATAATGGTAACGCTATTCTGTATCCAATAGGATACCTATCTGGGCAGGTGTGTTGATTACAGGTGTAGAAACCTTCACCTTTTTATTCCTGGAGAATTACGGACTCCGTAAATTAGAGGCGTTCTTTGGAGCTCTCATCACCGCAATGGTGGGGTCTTTTATGTACATAGTAAGTATCTTGGATGCATTAATTTGTTGTTATCAGTAAGCACAGTATGCTTACTCTTTCCGGGTATTTTTTATTCAATTCTGACTTGGGTTTTATGTTTTACTTCCACTCACTCATTGCTGTTCTTGTTATTCATTTATTCCTTGTTCAAAGGACTTATCTATTTTTGTAATGTTGTTACTTTTGATCGTTCAATTATTTTTATGTAACTATACTTTTGTACTGAATAACTGATTGGTAATTCTTAGTATATCAGAATAAAGCCAAGTCAAGGAGACATTTTGATTGGTTTATGGTATCCATGGTGTGATAATTGTGATAAGGCGGCCATTCAGCAGCTTGTGGGGATTATTGGCGCCATAATAACTCCTCAAAACGTATTCCTCCATAGCGCACTGGTACTGGTAAGGCCAAGCATCATCGACTTTCTAGTTCATATATAAAATGATTTACAGAATAATTCATACCAGTAATCTTTGTACTGTGGCTAAGAATTCATTGTAGATATTTTGATCACAATATGAATTATATGTATACGAAAAATAAACGTACAATCAAAATGAAAGTCAACCCTGCTAACCCTGCAATTCTTTGCAATTTGTCCCAGCAACATCTAGCTTGTGACGGATATTATACCGATGTAGTATGTATGTTTCAGTCCAGAATAGTTGACAGAACAAATAAAAAAGAAGTCAAGGAAGCAGTTATGTACAACGGCATAGAATCAGGTAACACTGCATCGATTTAAAATTTTGGACTAGATCAAAATTTTTGACATTGACCTATTAATTTAATTGTATTTGATGTCATTGTTGAATTTTCATTCAGTCTGAAAGTGTATCTTAACATTACATTAACGTAAATTGAATATGAACCTCGACCTTGACCGTCTATTTGACCTTTGACCTTGTTATGCATATTTTATTTATAGCCTTGGCATTGTTCGTATCATTCATCGTTAACCTATTTGTACTAGCGGTGTTTGCAGAAGCATTTTCTGATCGTCCCGACGCCGAACAGGCCAGTCTCAGCAACGCTGTGAGTCTCTCTCTCTCTCTCTCTCTCTCTCTCTCTCTCTCTCTCTCTCTCTCTCTCGTCGTTTTATTGTCAAATTAAAAACTTTGCAAGGGCTACATTCGCTGAATCAGATCCATTTTTGGCCTCCGAAACTCAAGTCCGTGCGACACAAAGAGATGATTGTCTAGATAGCGTCCGTCTGTCTGTTCGCTTTTCTTGGAGTCACTTTAATATTACATGTACAGTGGCTATAAAATTACTTGATATACATCATACTTCCATTTTGAAGGAACAGTAAAGCATGACGAGGTTAACCACCGAGTGGGGTCAAGGTCACATTCATACGGGTCAAGGCAAGGTCACATATGGATGGTCAAACAACCGACCTGTACTTGAAAAATATGGCCAATCTGGGAACAAAGATGACCAATAACCTTATTATATTTGTAAATCGAAGTCATGGTCATCTGTTCGGCTGTCGCTACAACAATATATTTTTTTGACTCCATGCAAATTCTGCAATTTTATTTTTTTTTCAGGGTGAATGGTTGAAGAATTATGGATTAACAATGAAGATTATATGGGGAGTCGGTATATTAGCTGCAGGTCAAAGTTCAACAATGGCGGTAATATATTATGCACGATGAATATACAATTCAATTCTGAGGGAAGGGAGGGGGTGCAGTTTCTATAGAATTTTGTCGTCAAATGCCCAAAAGATATTTACTAGTGCTCTGTCTGTTTTCAGGGGACGTATGCGGGACAATTTGTTATGGAGGTAAGACTGTTAAAGTACGTCTTCCGTTGTCGAGGAAAGACCATTAAAATATGTATCTTTTTCGTATATCAAATATTTTATGATATTCAAATGCTTTTCTTTTCATACATTTTTAAGGGATTCATAAACATCAAATGGGCAAAATGGAAGCGAGTTTTACTTACACGTTCTATGGCTATGGGTCCAACAATAGCCGTTGCTCTTCTAGCAACTAATGACCTTGACATGATGAACAGCTGGCTGAACGTCCTTCAGAGTGTACAGTTACCCTTTGCCCTCTTACCCATTCTACACTTCACTAGCAGCGAAAGGATTATGAGAAATTTCAAAAATGGAAGGTAGACAAATAATAATGTGTATAAATTAAATGATGATAAAATGACGACGACGACAACGACGACGAAGACGAAGGTGATGATGATGATGATGACGACGACGACGGCGATGATGATGATGATGATGATGATGACGACGACGACGGCGACGACGATGATGATGATGGTGATGACGATGATGATGATGGTGATGATGATGATGATGATGATGATGATGGTGATGATGATGATGATGATGATGACGACGACGACGACGGCGATGATGATGATGATGATGATGATGATGATGATGATGATGATGATGACGACGACGACGGCGATGATGATGATGATGATGATGATGATGATGATGATGATGATGATGATGATGATGATGATGATGATGATGACGACGACGACGGCGATGATGATGATGATGATGATGATGATGATGATGATGATGATGATGATGATGATGATGATGATGATGATGATGATGATGATGACGACGACGACGACGACGACGGCGATGATGATGATGATGATGATGATGACGACGACGACGGCGATGATGATGATGATGATGATGATGATTGTGGTGGTGGTGGCGGCGATGGCTGTGGTGATGTTGATGATGATGACGACGACAGCGATGATGATGATGATGATGATGATGATGATGATGATGATGATGGCGGCGGTGGCTCAGTGGTGATGTTGATGATGAGCTATATTTTTCTATTCTTCAGGTTCACGAAGATTGTCGTATGGTTTCTAGCTGTGTTTGTCATGGGTATCAACTATTTCCTAGTCATAATTTTCATTGTAAGTACATACATTTTTTGTCGACATGATTTTGTTTTAATTTCGAATACCGTACATGTATATTCTGTATTTTTTTTTACTAGATAAGGTTAATGACAAACGTCTTTTTGAATTGTTTATTTACAGGGGTTAGGTCAGCCATGGTTTGTTTATTTCATCGCTTCTATCGTCATTCTCATCTATTCATCGTTTGTTATATATATAGTAAGTATGGTTGTACATTTTTAACTTGAAGCACAAAGTATCTAAATAGCCAAAACTTGAGTTATAAGCTTGAAAAAGGAATGGAGATCTCCAACAACACTCGGTTGCATCACCCACAACAAAACGCAGAAACGACCAATATGCAAAAACACCGAGTATACATACACAGAAGAAATACCAAAGGGACAAGGAGGACCAAGTATCAAAGACGACATAAACAAGAGGCCAACGGTAGCTCACCTGAAAACTACGTTAACTAAGCATATTAAACGAGAAAAAGTTTGTAGGGGACCAGTAGTACTTCATACCTACCAAGCTTCATCAAAATCCCTTCAGCCGTTCTGTAAAAAGTTTACGACGGACGGACGGACGGACGACGTACGCACGCCGGACCACAGGGGCTACAGTACACAAAGAGTACAGAATAAATACCCTCCCCCTACACTTAATGTTTGTTTATGTATTATAAGTGGAGGGGAGGGGTATTTCTGTACTCTTTGTGTACTGTGGCCGGACGGCACGCTGTCATAATAGCTCACTTGAGCTTCGCTCGGGTGAGCTAAAAAAAAAATCTATTCTAAATCAACAAATTGTGAATAATTGTTGATTATAATATCAATTTCGATTACAGGCATTAGGTCCAAGTAGAGCATTGACAATGAAGGTAATTAAAATTATGGACATTAATTTCCTATTCACATGATATTGTACATACATTGTATATGTACTTTTATCCGTAAGGATGTATTATTTATCATTTGAACAAGCTTACTTTAAGTTAACATTTTCATTTATTACCACACTATTCAAAACTGCAACTCACCGAGTGCATGCAGTCACAGCCATCATATAGATTTGAATGAATCTTTTTATCATACATATCACTATGATAAATTAAATAAATCGTTTTCCCCATTTTCATGGGCTTTTCCTCCAAAACGGCAAAAAATCACGAAATTAATTGCAAAATTATTCTTTATTTCTCAGCATTCGCTGTACCTGAAATTAGGTTGGGATACGGAAAAAGTAGACGAGGACATAGTACGAAGGGCGGCGTCCCACTACATGGTAAACAGCGTACCCGAGGGAACACTGGAGGACGAAGTCAACGTCACACCACAAGTCTGATACTGGCGCCACCTAGCAATAGGTTGTTGATCTCAAGTCGGGTGGCGACATCTATGATCTGTTAATTCATCTGTGATACTGACATAAACTAAGTGCTTGCCAACATTTTTACGTATCTATTAAATGATGATGATGATGATAATGATGATGATTTCCTTGAATGTGCTTACATAAATTGCCCACATACTGATTTTTTTTATGAAGAAACATTCAAATATGTCTTTTTGACTTTTTATCTACTTTCACTTTCTAATCATTGAATACTTTCTATTCATAGATAATATACTGTATCTGCAAATGTGTACTAAATAATATACATTGTATGTGAATTGGAAAATAAAGTCATGAAAAAAATTGTTCCATATACTTGTAAATGCAACTGGTTAGTAAAAATGAAGTTTTGATGAAAGAGAGAGAGATTCCCTTTTTCATATATTTTTTTTTCATACATTCTTTCAAAAACCTTTCAGATATTCATTGTTAGTAAATTGTATAAGCATGTACATGTAATTGCTTGTTGATGTACCTGAAAAAATATTGTATTATGATTTTTGCTGTGGAAAAATTATTATTATTATTATATTGTATTATTATTTACATAAAGTAGTTAAACTTTCGACTTTCCTACATAATGTGCTTATTTTGATCGGTCGAGAATTCGAGGCTAAAACCAGGGATGTATATAAAACTTTTCTCACTGCCCACTGTGAGTTTTTTAGCTCACCTGAGCGAAGCTCTAGTGAGCTATTGTCACAACTTGCACCGTCCGTCGTCGTCCGTCGTCCTGCGTGAATTTTTGACATTTTCAACTTCTCCTCTGCGACCGCTGCACGAAATTTCACGAAACCTAACAGAAAGCAAGTATTCAAGGTCATTAGGTAATTTACCAAGTTTGTGTTTTTCATGCCGATCGGTCGACCCATATGGCCACCGAGGGCTCTGATTGGCTGACGCATTTTCGACTTCTCCTCTGTGAACGGTGCACAGAATTTCACGAAACCTTAGAGGAAGCAATTACTCAAAGTGATCTACCAATCTGCAAATGAGTACTAAGTAATATATGTGAATTGGAAACAAAGTCATGAAAAAAATTGTTCCATGAACTTGAAAATGTAATTGGTAAATTAAAATGAAGTTTTGATGAAAGAGAGAGAGATCCCTTTTTTCATTACAGGAAGCAAGTACTCAAGGTCACTAGTGTAAAGCAGATGCCATGTACCATCGGGTACCCAAATCAGTCATGGTGACAGGCGATACTGATATATAGAGCATGGGATGTAGTATTCGACCAGTGGGGAGTATTCGACCACTTGTGCGGTATACGTCATTTTCAACTATAAATAAAACTTATGTTGTCATATTACTGTAAAAAATAACCAATTATAATTAATAATCACTTTTCTCCCTATTCCTGAAAAAATAGTAGACGCTCAATGTCAATAAAGCGAACTTCATTGTAGTGGTTACATGTGTTCTAAGTGCTCATCGCCATTTTGATCACTTCCTGTAAGACATTTCAATATCAAAATCGACTATAAACACCAATAATTTGATAAATTTATTAATTATGATAGTTAATTTTGGTAATGAATTCCAGGATTTTCTGTCCATCGTCAATTTCCCTCTGTTGGATGACGATTTAATCACATGACTTCATATATTAATGACGTCAATGAAAACACGTGGTGACCCAGTATTCGACCACCCGCTTTATATACCGTAATGTCTCCAAAAAGAGCTCCTAACGTATAACCAACTGTATAAATTGATCTAAATATTGCAATATATCGATAAAGTAGATGCAGCCATTATATCTTTCAATATTGGAGGGTAGGAAGTAAATACATAAAAGAGCATTGACATGACAAATCCTGGATAAAAAACAAAGGCGGGAAATAGAGGGGGGGGGGGGGGGGGGTTTAGGGTTGAGGCTCATAGGAGTTCTAGAGGTGGCACCGACTTCGCCACACAGATTTAGAATTGAATAAGAGGGAATAATATAGGTATAATTGATCTCTCGATTTAAGTGAGGATAAAGAAGAAATATTAACTATGAAAATCTATAATTAGAAACAATACTTTTAAAACACAATCGCGTACTGAAGTAAGAAAAAGATGAAGAAGGAGACACGAAGAAAAGAACTCTTCAACGAACTTATAAATATGTCGATAGAGGAAGACTTTGGTATTACATTTATTTGAAAAAAAAAAAAAATACCGCAGTGCCCAAGATTGGACTTTTATGCTATCCCAATTAAATCCGCCACTTCATTATTATATCTACATTTTCCTGAATTCTCGTAATGTGGTTTCAATAAAAATATGAAAAAATCCATATTACCATTGGAGCAGCATTTTTCATGTTCAATTTTTTTCATTATATTAACATTGTAAGAATCGATTTAACAATAGTGTAATTAATGAATTTATTGTCATTTTAAAGTAAATCAGTATTCGCATTAAATTTTTCCATGATTGTTAGCATTGAATAATGTTCTTTAAAAATCACAGGGTGGTCGAATACTGGTGCAAGTGGTCGAATATTAGGATAATTACGGTAAAAAGGATTCGTGTCTATCTAGAGCATATCCAACCGTTTAGATGGAATGGACTTGGTGATTGATCAAACATTTTGAATAGCTTTCTCAATCGAAATAACCAGATATTATCATAATCAGGTATATCTTTCAGAAATGCTCTCTGAATCTTAAGTGGTCGAATACTACATCCGATGCCCTACTTGAAAATGCAATTGGTTAGTAATTGACAATTCCACATACTTGAAAATGCAATTGGTTAGTAAAAATGAAGTTTATATGAAAGAGAGAGAGAGAGATTCCATTTTTCATTACAGGAAGCAAGTACTCAAGGTCACTAGTGTAAAGCAGATGCCATGTACCATCGGGTACCCAAATCAGTCATGGCGACAGGCGATAATGATTCGTATGTTTACATCCTTCAGTATCAATAATTAACACAGTTCAAGTTTAAAATGTATAACTCAGCGTGAAGGTAAAGTTTAGATCAAGAAACGCTAAGTAAAGCATTTGTTAATTAAAAACAAGTTAAAATACTATTTATCAACCGAAATCAAAATGACAACGATGTAGGTACCGGGAATTCCTTGAAGTACGTACCACCAAATCATGGAAGCAAATACTCGAGGTCCTCTACCAAGTCTGTGCTTTCGTGCCGATCGATCAACATATATGGCCACCGAGGGCCCTGATTGTCTGACACATTTTCGACTTTTCCCCTGGAACTGCTGCAAAGAATTAGAAGAAACCTTACAGGAAGCAAGTACTTCAAGGTCATCTACCAAGTTTGTGTTTTTCGTGCCGCTCAGTCAACGAAAATGGTCGCCGAGGGCTCTGATTGGCTGACGCATTTTCGACTTCTCCTCTTCAACCGTTGCACAAAATTCTAGTACACCTTACAGAAAGCAAGAACTCAAGGTCCTCTACTAGGTTTGTGTTTTCCTGCCCATCGGTTAACAAATATGGTCGCCGAGGGCTCTGATTGGATAACGCATTTTTGACTTCTCTTCTGTAACCATCGCACAGAATTCTAGAAAACTTTATATGAAGCAAGTACTCAAGGTCCTCTACTAAGTTTGTGTTTTCTGCCCATCGGTTAACAAATATGGTCGCCGAGGGCTCTGATTTGATAAAGCATTTTTGACTTCTCTTCTGTAACCATCGCACAGAATTTTACAAAGTCTTACAGGAAGCATTTACTCAGGGTCCTCTACCGAGTTTGTTTTATCCATGCCGATCGGTCAACATATATGGCCACCGAGGGATCTGATTGCCTGACACATTTTCAACTTCTCCTCTAGAACTGCTGCACATAGAATTACAAAAATCCTTGCAAGAAGCAAGTACTAAAGGTCCTCTATCGAGTTTGTGTTTTTCGTGCCGATTTATCAACAAATATGACCACCGAGAGCTCTGATTGGCTGACGCATTTTCGTCTTCTTTTCTGAAACTGCATCGTCGGAAACCCACGGTCTATTGCCTTATGGTTATATGCCGTGGCTGCAAATGACTTGGAATTCTTGTTTTTAAGCGTCATACAGTTACAGTAACCAATGAAATAGTCAGTTTGAATAGTTTCAGCTCTTCGTGTGAGAGAGATTTTGTAACGCTCGTTCTGATTGGCTTAAATTCCCTGCAAAAATTCGGAATACGAGGGTATCCAAATAGACTGTCCCGATGGTATCTAACGTAGTGTAACGGAGAAGACGACGTGGGTTTTCGACGATGCTGAAACCGCTGCACAGAATTTCACTTAACCTTACAGGAAGCAAGCACTCAAGGTCCTATACCAAGTTGTGTTTTCGTGCCGATCGATCAACAAATATGGCCGCCGAGGGTTCTGATTGGCTGACATATTTCGACTTTTCCTCTGCAACCGCTGCACAGAATTTCACGAAACCTTGCAGGTAGCAAGACATAAGGTCATCAACCAAGTTTGCGTTTTTCGTGCTAATTGGTCAACAAATATATGGCCACCAAGGGCATTGAATTGCTGACGCATTTTGACTTCTTCTCTGCAAGCGATGCACAGAATTTCACGAAACCTTACAGGAATCAATTACTCAAAGTAATCTATCGCGTTTGTGTTTTACGTGGCGATCGGTCAACTAATATGGCCACCGAGTACTCTAATCGGCAGACTGACGTATTTTCTCCTCTGCAAGTGTTGCACATAATTTTACAAAACCTTACGGGAAGCAAGTACTCGAGGTCTTCTACCAAGACTTTGTTTTTTCGTGCTGGTCAGTCAACAAATATGACCGTCAAGGGCTCTAATTGGCTGATATGCTATTTCGACTTCCCCTCTGGAACCGTTGCACATAATTTCATGAAACCTAACAGGAAGCAAGTATGCAAGGTCCTCTACCTAGATTTTGTTTTTCGTTCGGATCGGTAAACAAATATGGCCACCGGGAGCTCTGATTGGCTGATTGGCTGACACATGTTTTACTTCTCCTCTGTAACCGTTGCACAGAATTTTGCAAAACCTTACAGGAAGAAAGAACTCAAAGGTCCTCTATGAAGTTTGTGTTTAGTGCCGATCTGTCAACAAATATGGCCGCCAAGGGATCTTATTAACTGACGCATTTTCAACTTCTCTGCAACCGCTGCATAGAATTTCACGAAACCTTACAGGAAGCAGTCCACTATCATTGTTTTGTCTGCTGCTCGGGTAAACGATGCGGCCACCTTGTATCTCTTGTTTTATTTTCTTTTCTTTTTTTTAAAGGACGTGCGTGTTTTGCGGATGTCACTATGTTTTTCCGACAACGTAAGGTAGGAAGTGGCAAGACGGAATAAGCGCCTCAACGGTTACATGCGCCATTTAATTGGGTGATATGTTATGCACGAGGTCTAAGCGAGTTGCATGTGCTTACAACGTGCATGAAACTTGCGACGGCGGGTGCGGCTGGCCAACAGGGGATGCTTACTCCTCCCGGGCACCTGGTCCCACCTCTAGCTTGATAGGGGTCCGTCGATGCTCCATTTGGTGCTCTATTGTGAGTGCTGTTGAGATTATCGTCAGGATCTTCTTTAACTCATTTGCGTACAACGTACATGTACGATCTCTGTAAAACCTCTACTCTCTTGCTAGGTTTTCGCACTTACACGTGCTGTTAACGCAAGGGGTCCTCGCTCCCCTTCGTGGTAAGTGCGTTTTACGTTTAACGATCATGCTTTCGTGAATAATCGTAACTTCGCTTCTTCGCGATCGTTCTGTTCTTCGCGTTGTACATATTAGAACTTCGGTTCTTGACGTTTGCCGTTTGATGCGCGAGAAAGTGACACAATTGCCTAAATTGGGGAAGGATTTCAAAACACATTATCACATTCATTGCTAAGAAATTTTATTTTTCCTTTTTTTCTTTTTTTTTTTTTTTTGTAACGACATGGTCACGATTTTGCTGCAGTACAGTTGACAAGTCATATATGTATATATAATCAGATAGGGATGATATACCTTGCCATGTATGAATCGTCAGTTACCTTATTTAATTATCTACGTTTTGTTTATTTACACCTAACAATGTACCGGAAAGTACCCCATGGATCATGAACTTACAAAATAAAGACAGTAAGTCACTTAAAGTTTGTACTTATATTCTATTTCCAGAAATACCCAATATCGTATACTATCTCTACACGTTAGCCCCTTTCATATTGTGCTAAAGTGGTAGCTGAGAACATCGTTTTTCCGCGTTATAACCAGAGTCCAGATCGGAGCCCTAACAGGGGCTTCAGGATATCCTCCCCAAAGAATAGTTTCATTGCACTATTCAAACCATAAACCATCGGGAGGGTCTCTACTTAATGCCAATTAAACCCCGAAAGCGAAATAGGTAAAGGAACAAGTATTAGCTTTTACAAAAAGCTTGCCGGCAGTTAGCTGACATTAAATGTTGTAAAATTCTAGTAGGGAAAAAATGGAATAAACGATTTTTATTCTTGTTAGACCAATCGCACATTTCCGGGCTTTTCCGTTTTTATTTCCGGTTCAAGCTACGGAAATTTCCGAGGATCTGTGATTTGTTGTAGGACGTATCGGTACAAAGACTTTTCGATGCATCTTTCGGAAGAAAATGCACTGATACGATATGACTTTCATTTGTCAAGTCATCTAGACTCTTCAGCCGAACTGATGGATGCATCTTACGCACAGATTCAGAATAACCTTGACGAATATTTGCATATTTTGTAGTTGTCCACCAATCATATTGCCAAGAGTTATTTTATCCGTGCAAGTATGTCACGATTGATTACAGTATACCGGCAGTCATGACTGCCGGTAATAACTATGGTTGTCTGTCTCTCCGTTTATGCATCTGTGCCAATCCTGTATACATGTACTACAATATTAAAGAATTTTAAAGTATAAAAAATTACCCATATTTTACAAAAAAGTTTTATAATTTTTTTACTTATGTATCTAGCAATGAAAATGAATTCAAAAGATAATTTCCAGCAACCTACATAGAACAATAAAAGGAAAAACAATTTACTTTAACTCTTGGATAAAAAGCGGAATAATACATGTAAAGGACATTTTTGATAGAGACGGACTGAAGGATATAAACAAGACAGGGAGACAATTGTGAAATGAAATAAATTGGCTTTGTGAATATACAATGATTATTTTTTTTTTTCAAAACTTGAATAAAATTCATAAAACCATCTGAAGTTGAATATATAGATATGAACAAATTAAAAGACCTTTCTACTTTCCTAATTAAAATTCTTACATTGAAGACCAAAAATGTGAAATTAAATCATTTTATGAAATATTAAGTATAAAATGATTTTGAATTCCCTAGATACCATAAATATTATGAACAAATTCAAAATATGTCGGAGGTATTGGAAAAATATCTATCATTATAAGATTAATATTAATTGAGCGTTAGATAAAAATATTGCAGAATTTAATTATAAACTGTTACCAAATATGTTACTTTGTAGAAAACAAAATTAATGTTTAAGTGGAAGAAAGAAACTACAGAAAATCGTATGCATTGTAATGAAACACTGGATAATTATTCAACAATTGACTTGTTCGTAAAACAAATGTTTAAAATATGTAGCTTGCTTTAGGGCCAACTAAATGCAACAAAACATAGATGAAAACATATTTTAATTGGTTTAATTTGGAAAAAAATTCCCGTCATTTTGATTTACAGGAAAAATTTTCCCGTCATTTAAGGTTAGGGTTGTGACTACAGGGAGATAACTCTATTTTCATATCACGTAATATTTGAAATCGACATAGACGATAAAAGGTATAAGCTCAGTTTGTTGCATCATTTCAGAAAAAAAATATATACTTCTTGAAATTTTTATTGCTGAATGGGTATTTTTGGGAAAAAAATGCATAATTTTCAATGAAAAATCGCCGAAAATAGGGAAAAAAATTGTCATTTTCGCACGAGTTCTGCTTCTAAAGATTAAAACATCAGACTATATACTATTCATAATACTCTTTAATAATGAGATAACTAGAAATTCGAACTTCGAGTAAATCTCTATGTTTTTGGGTCAAAATGTTGATTAAAAATTTTTGCACAAATTATTGTGCTATTTATAGAAACAGTTATTTTGCTCAAAAGCGAATTCGGGTACATATTGGTTTGACTGCTTTAGGATAAAGCAATACAATAGCTCTATCCATAGAAAAAAATGTGCGTACCTGGCGACCTTCTAGCTATTAATAAAAATAGCGAGTTGTTGCCATGGCAACCAGCAAAATCGTATTTATAAGAAAATACTCTCCTTAGAACTATCTATTTTATCTGAATTTTTCAAAATAGGCTTTAATTCATACACAAGCTATAAGAATCCAGAAAAATAAGGGTATAAATGACTTTTTGAAATTTCATGCATTACAGAGGTATGTAAAGTTATGATGCGGTATTCTCTAAAATGACGAAAATGTTAAAATAGTCCAAAAATAATTGACTTTTGATGAGATCTACTCGTGACAATACAGACCTTGACCGAGGCCGAAGGCCGAGGTTAACCAATGCCTGACCAGGAGTAGACCGAAATCAAAAGTCAATAATTGCTTTATTAATTTATCAGGATTTCATGAACATTTGCATTGTAGTGATACGCGAAGTCAAAGATCTAACACTACTAAAATCAACGAACGCGCTGATACCACACGCGCTAATCCTGAATAGACCGCTTTGGAGCGTTAGCGGTCAACTCACTCTGAGGTACACTCTATCAAACAGCGTCTCCACCAATCAGAAATAAGCAAAGTCGGCAATAATTCCTGATCATTTAATAATGCGTATTGTAGTTTTGTCTGATGTCATTTATGTGTCACTTTTTTGTCGGTTTGTTTCGCTCGGTGTGTGCAGGGTGATTATGCTGGAGATCCTTCCCTTTTCTTGTCATGAATGTTTTGACCATACGCATCGTAGTTTATTATCTACATTTTCTTAATCTATGTAGATGTATGATGTAGATAATATATAATGCTCACCTGTAAAGCCAGGGTCACAATGTACCGGGAAGTAACACGTGAATCATGAACTTACAGAATATAGACAGTAAGTCAATTTATAAAATTGTTTTAATTCTATTTCCAAAAAATGGCAATTATCGCCATGACACTGAGGCCGTTGTTTATTAATCTCCAAGCCTCGATCATGCTACGCGTCAGACGTATTCATCCGCCATGGCAAATTGTAGTGGAGAGTAGCGTAACGTTTATGGAACTGTCTGGAGTTTGGTGGTTTATAATACCTCTACATGTAAGCCCCTTTCACATCTACGAAAACCTATTGAGCTCAAGTGGTTGCTGAGACAAATCTTCTTTTTTTGGGCATTATAACCAGAGTTCAGTTCGGAGCTCTGGTAGGGGCATCAGGATACCCCGCCACAGAATAGTTTCATTGCACTTTGCATACTTAAAACCATTGGGAGGGGCTGTATTTAATGACAATTAACATTCGCAAGCGAAATAGGGATAGACATGTATGGTTGTCCGTCTCTCCGTCACGGCATCTGTGTGCCAACCATGAATATATATATAAGATATAATGAAATTGTGACTACATGTATATCGTGCAAAAATCCACCCCAATTTTTTTTTGCAATGAACGCCAGAGATGCAAGGATGAAGTTTACTTAGAATTATTATAGATCGTCGTTTTTACACTTGAAAAGGGCCAAGGGGCCGAAAATTTGTGCATTTGAGTGTTTGTGTTTTATATGAAAATTTTTAAATACAAAATTGTTTAAATTTGCAGAGTGACCAATTTAGATGAAGAAGAATACAATACCGGATATAATTTGAAAAATTGAAATAAAATAAGTAATATTGAAAAGATTCTGTAACTTAACATCCTTTAATGCAACTACTGATTCATTTCTTATAATTCATATACAGTATGTATGAAGCTTTATGATATTGAATAAATAAGAAATAAACAGTGATTCGACGGGCAAACTTTCATTCGGACCAGCAAAATGTTTAAAGTTTTGCTACAAAATTCTTTATTCGGGCCTGGCAACAGTTTCAAAATGACTGGCATGCCTTAAAAAGTTTCAACATCTCTGAAATAAATAAATAAAACCCAGTTAAAGTACATGTAACATCTGCATACTCCATTCATGTAATTTTTAGTCCTAATCACGACTTTGATGTATATTTCGTCAATACACATCGTAGTTCGTTCATATTCACCTTATTTCATTATCTACATTTTGTTTATACCGGGATGTATCCGATGAACCATGAACTTTCAGAATATAGACAGTCACTTAGAGTTTGCTTTAACATATGCTATATCCAAAAAATGTAATATTGTCGTGACGATGGACTGTTGTTTGTATTACCTCTACATGTAAGTCCCTTTTACGTCTACGAAAGCCTATTCCCTAGCGAGCGGGAATTCCATTATTGTGTTCTTATGATTTCTTATATTTATCATTTAATTGATCTAATATAATACCTATACTATAGCACTGTCTATATTGACAAAACCTCAGGCAGTGCATGTTTTGTAGATATTGATTTCATTTTCGTGCGTGAACATCGACGGCGGGTGCAGCTAGCCAGGCAGGGGGTGCTTGCTCCTCCCGAGAACCTGGCTCCACCTCTAGCTTGCTAGAGGTCCGTCGAAGACAGTTGCTCAATTTCGTGCTCTATTGTGAGTGCTGTTAATATTATCGTAAGGATCTTCTTTGCCCCCTATACATCTAAGCCCCTTTCTCGTCTATATATTTATACTCAAGAGGCTTTTGAGCTCTAGTGGTAGCTGGGAAAATTATTTTTTAGGTTGTAAGCAGAGTCCAGATCGGAGCCCTTGTAGGGATTTCAGGATAACCGCTCCAAATAATAGTTGTTTCTTCCATGCTGCAAATTAATTTATTCTTTTAAAAATGATGATATTGAATTTGAAGACGTTTAACATTCATTGCACTTTTCAATTCTAAAACTCTCGGGGGGGGGGGGGGGGGGCTGTATTTAATGGCGATTAATCCCCGCAAGAGAAATAGGTATAGGAATATTCATATGGTTGTCTGTCTCTCCGTCTGTACATCTGTGTGCCAATCCTGTATGTATGTATAAAATATAATGCAATTGGAACTATATTGTGATTTGTAGTCCTCCGTCGGTGACACCTCTGACTACTAAACCCTTCGTTTTTCCATTCGCCCGTCCGTCAAGAAATTTAGTAAAAAATCAGTTCCACTATCAATGTGACAGACTATTAGATGAAAATGTCTTGAAAACAACTTTTTTTTAAAAGGAAAAACAATTTTCTTTAAATCTCGGATAAAAAGCGGAATAAGATATGCAAAGGACATTTTTAATAAAGACGGACTGAAGGAAATAATTTTTATTAAAAAAAAAACAGGAAGACGTACGATTGTGTAATACGAAGGCTGATTGATATGTTGTGAGTCTCAGTTTTCTTGGTTGTAGAAGGTATTCTGTTGATAGATTATCTCAAATAAGGACAAACAATTAATGGCACATACTATGTTTCACTTCCGATGCAGTTACCGGAAAATATTAAACTTAAGCGCCGCGGAAAGCTCACTTGTTAAAGGTTTGTTGTTCATTAAGGACAATGCTCCTGATCACAAGTCTGTCACGGCCATGGCTGCAATTCACGATTGTGGCTTTAATTTGATTGAGCATCCGCTTTATTCTCCTGATCGCCATATTTCATTGTTTAGATTGAGGATCACTGACGAGGGTTGAGTACCCGAAACGTGCATGTCTCGTCCATGCTGCAAATTTATCCGTTCATAAATGATGCTATTGAATTTGAAGACGTTTAATACTTGCTCCATCAGACTTTCATCTATTCCCAAAACTGAAAGCAGCTATTTCTGGCACCAACTTTCAATACGATTATGAAGACATACTTGCAGTGGATGGCTTTCTGATCAGTCAATATAAGAAGTTTGGCAAAAGTGTAAAGATACTGAAGGGGATTACGTAGAAAAATAATGCAAAATGTCTGATACAATTCAAATCCTTAAAAACACGAGGCTCACAACATATCAATAAGCCCTTGTAAAACTAATTGGCTTTGCAAATATACAATAATTAAAAAAATCAAAAGTGGAATAAAATACAAAAAACCATCTGAAGTGGAATATAGATATAAATGTACATTTTCGTATATAAATATAAAAAAAATAAAAGAATAAAAGACATTTCTATTTTCATTATTAAAATTCTTACATTGGAGACCAAAAATATAAATTATGTTAAATGATTTTTCCCTAGATACCATAAATATCATAAACAAATTCGAAATATGTCGGAGGTATTGGAAATATATTTATTATCATAAGATTAAAATAGCGTTAGATAAAAATATTGCAGAATTTAATTGTAAACTGTTACCAAATATGTTACATGCTCTTTGCAGAAAACAAATGTTTGATTGGTAGAAAGAAAGTACAAAAAATTGTATGCATTGTAATGAAACGCTGGATAATCATTCGGCAATTGATTTTTTCGTGAGAAAAAATGTTTAAAATATGTGGCTTACTTTAGGACTAATTATAGATGCAACGTAACATGGGAGAGAATGACAAATATGGATAATGACCATATCCCTGTATACAGCAAAAAATCGATAATTCAGAAAATCAGAAACCGAAGGCATACAAAATCAGGATAAAACATGAACCAAAGCAAACAAACAAAAACCTTCATCATATGAAAAGATATGGGAGTGAGACCAGGTGCCCAGGAAGAGTAAGCATCTCCTGTTTGCATGTAACACCCGTCGCTTCAATTCGGTAGAACTGTCACACCCGGTTACTTCCATTTCGGAAGACATAGAGTACAATCTTTGGTTTGATGGTTCAAATGGTCTATGACAGAATATCATCCACCATTCCGGAGATTGGAGCATCAAAGTGTATGACGAGTTCCTCATATCGACCGTAGAATTTCCTCATTGACGATGCTAGTGGGTCACAAACATATCCCTGACTGAGAAGCTTATCTGAAAGACGCCTAGCTCTCAGAACAAAATCCGTATATATGGTACATGCTCTGGCATAGAGTATCAACTGAGATATGAACACACCATAAGCAGGCGATGAAGGGATGTTGCTAATAAAAAAAGGAAATGTAATGCTGAAATTGAAGTCGTCACGTTTGTCATAGAGTGAGGTGTGCATGTGACCATCAGTGTCGTAGGACAACATTATGTCCAAATAGGATGCTGAATTATTTGTCTCTGTAGTTTCTTTGACTTCAAGCTCCGAAGGATAGATACTGCTGAGGTAATCCGCGAATGGACTTTTGATTGACGATACATCGTCTATGTATCTATATATATAGAGAAACGTATTTTCATTGGTTTAATTTGGACATGTTGGAGGAGAGCAAAAATACTATCTTATATGTTATGTTGCACTGAAAATGTTTTACAAAATGTTTTGCAGATTGAACAAATTAGATGAAGAATAAAAACATCAGAAAAAAATTGGAAGAATTCTTTGACTTTTTGGCAAAAAGTTTAAGATTATCGTCAGGATCTCCTTTATCTCTACTGATTATTTCATTTCTCATATATTCATTTATGTATGGTGTATTATGATACAGAATGAATTTAACCCCCCCCCCCCCGGTTAAAGTACATGTAACATTTCCATACTCAATTCATTTTTAAAAAGATTGAGTCCTACATATAATCACTACTATGAAATACCTTGCCATGTATATTTCGTCCATATACACATCGTATAGTTCGTCCATACTCACCTTATTTCATTATCTACATCTTGTTTATACATTTACGATGTAGATAATAATTTGTACCGGGATGTACCCCATGAACCATGAACTTACAAAATAGAGACAGTAAGTCAATAAAAGTTTGTTTTTACATATTCTATTTCCAAAAATGTCCAATTTTGTCATGACGCGGGACTGTGATATATCATTTTTGTACATGTATAACCCCTTTCACTACAGCCTGGCAGCAGTCGTACGGTCTCTGCGTTCATATATGCTAGATTTTGTGTGGCAGTCGCACTGCAGCCGTACGAATATTCATACGATTTTTTATGCCACCGGAATCAAAGATTCGGGGAATATATCGTTTTTGGCCTGTCCGTCTGTTTGTCTGTCTGTTTGCCCATTGCAAAAACTTTAACATTGGGCATAACTTACGAATGGTAAGTGATAAGGCTTTCATATTTAAGATGTGTATTTCTTGTGACAAGACCTTTCCATCCATACCAAACTTTTTGACCTTGTGACCTTGACCTTTGACATACTTTCAAAAAACTTTAACATTGGGCATAACTTTTGAATGGTGATAGGACTTTCATATTTCACAAATGTATTTGTTATGACAAAAGTATTCCAAAATACCAAAAGTTATTATCTTTTTACCTTGACCTTTTACCTACTTTTCAAAAAGTTCAAATCGGTCATAACTTTTGAATGGTGAGTGATAGGGCTTGGATATTTCACATGTGTATTCGTTGTCACAAGATTTCTCAATTAATGCCAACTTTTCTTAATCTTGTGACCCTGACCTTGACCTTTCACCTACTTACCAGAAAATGGTGTTTATGCTCAATTTGGTGCTCTATTGTGAGTGCTGTTGAGATTATCGTCAGGATTTTCTTTAACTCATTTATATTAACAAAGATGCCATCGGGGCATTCGTATTTCACAATCACAAGTTTTATAACTTCACAAACTCGTTGATCTTTGCAGTACTTGGACGCCGTTTGTAGAATTTGCAGGCTATGACAACATACAAATTTTTTTGTTCTTCGATCAGTGCATAGGTACGTGTCAGATTGTCTATCTGTTTGACGGATTCTTTCAGTTCAATGAGTTCTTTTTTGTTATCTTCAGACTTTTCATTAATAAATGTGAGACCTTCTTCGACTCCAGATACTTTAGTGTTCATTTCCTTGATATCATCTTTTGACGAACATACACTTTCTTCTACTACCTGAGTTCTTTTTCAATAATATCTAGCTTTTCTAATTTTTCAAAGATTCAATCAAGTTTTAGTGTCAGACTATCCACTTTCGCCATTGAATCTGGAGTATCAAAAGGCGACTGTGCTCTAACTGGCGACAAGTGCGGAGTGCATCTGTTGGTTGCCCATAGGTGTCATTAGTATATTACTAATATAAATGTTATGCATGCATAATTATACATGACTGGCAGTGGTACCTTTGTTGGCGTTGAGTTAAACCGTGATTCTGTCATCGTCTGAAACTCACGGCATCTTCTTCGTTATACAACGTATGATATAATCGAAGGGCAATAGGCCGTGGGTTTCTGTAGAATATGAGGTGGATTAATGTTCCCATCCATAATTCTGGGTATTTCTGTTCTAAATTCCCTGGTGTGGTTAACTAAGAAATGACTGTCTTACTTTTGGTGTTCATGGGTGTATAATTCTGGTTGGTCACGTGCAAATTTCATGAATCGCGAAGCGAAACGAAGCGATTCTCGGAAAATTTGCACGTGTCCAACCAGAATTATACACCCATGAACACCAAAAGTAAGACAGTCATTACTTATATTTACATTTATTCTAAATATCGGTCATTTTTATTTGCATTCACTTCGCATATTTTGAGTGTTCTAGCGTCCAATGTATTTGAACGTTGGTAAATTCTCCCTACATGCAAATCTTGAACGTGACGTCAAAATAGCAACCCAAGTTATTGGAATATAATTCTAGTTGCCTAATGGGCGTGTAACAAGTAATGTTAATATATCGTATTATTACCAGTTTGGGGCGTTGTCATCCGTTTCTTGTTTATAGATTCACCACTTACGTACTGACTGAAGTTCTTTCTCTCCTTAGACTTGTCTTTTTTCGGACTCATAAATATTCAACACAATTGGCTTGCTTGTGTCATTTTCACACATAGAATAAGTCTCTTTGTGTCAAAATATTTTATGAATTTACCTATTCAAATTTGACCAGCAGTTTAATAACAAAAATAAATCAACATAATTTTGATTCATTCTGTTTATTGTTTTAAAAACAATATTACTTGTATAACCGATAATCGATCATAGAAGATCATAATCGATCATCGGAATCGGAAGCAATTATCGAACGATAATCGATTATTAGCAATAATCGGAACACCACTACCCTGTACATGAGTGCTCGAACTAGATTTACAGAGCTCACACGTGGTAAGACCATTTGATTTGGGAGAGGGTAGAAATATTCTTATACAAGAAATGTCGAAGATACCATGGTTACGTAAGTAACCTTTAAGTTACCTCTTGGTAGCTAAAAAGTCTAAAGGAGCTATTAAGATAAGGCGTAAAATCTGCCCTGAAAAGTCGAAATTTCAAAATGCAAAATTTGATTTGTTTTCGTTAGAAGTTACAAGCAACTTGGTCCACATATGAATCGGATGTCAAATATTGAATCATAACTAATTCAAAATAAGACCAATATTTGGGTCAAAATAAGCGGGGTCTTTTAATGGAACCGAAAAGTTTTTATACAACATTGCCACCCCCCCCCCTCTCGCTTTACAATGCCAAATGAAGCCAGGAGAGGGACGAAACGATAGGGGATGATGACTATTTTTAAATTTGTCTCTAGAGCGATTAAGAAGTTTCTACTTACTTTTCTACTTTCTTTTTTTTCATCATGGAACAATCTATTCAGAGTGTGTTCCGATTAATTATTTTTAAAACCGTTTGGAAGGAATTAAACGAGAACGTTGTCTTTTTCTACACCGAGTGTATTTCGCGCCAGAAAGCTACATAAGTAGCTGAGAAGTACGAAATTAAACCGTTTTTCAGTTTCCGGATTGCAGAATTTGTCGATTATATTGATATAATAACCTCAAAATGAATTTCTCTTATCCAATTTTGAGATGAAAAGGTACAGTACATAAAAAATGTGTAAAAAATGTTTTTTTTTTTTTTTCTTTTTTTTTTTTTTTTTTGCATTTTCGTTCGATATTCGACGTTTTCCATCATTAATACCCCCTACCTCTTCAACCCGTTATAATAACATCTGCCGCCAAATTTATTTAAATAAAATACCTACTAGGAATTTTATAATACTTATAATAAAATTTTTATTCTGACCTTAGAAATTGGAAGAATAGCGCACGAGAAATAATCGAGTGATTAGCCCTTATCTTAACAGCTCCTTTTAAATGATCTCGACATTGATTACATGTATATTAGTCGCAAAATTTTACTATAGCTAACTCAAAATTATGAAATCATATTTATAAGACCAGTCATTATGACTAAAATCATTTAAGTTGGCACTTATGGGCTTCCTTACGATTTGAGGGCCGTCATCATCGTGTACTTCCCTGATGACATTTTATTTTAATGATGAATGGTAGACCCAACTTAATTGTTAAGGAGAACAAAGTCCATGCGCAGAATTACGGAGGGGAGAGGGTGCGGTCATCCTACGAATAGTTTTATTTTCTCCTTATTTGGTGTATTTTTCTCGAAGTCATTGACCGAAGCGACCAGGGTGAACCCCCAGGAAAAGATTTCTAGATCCGCGCTTGAGTTCGATCCTTTGTTGGTCATTTTGAATGACAAATCGACACATTATACATGTATTTATCATTGTCTGTTAATGTGACTTTTACGATGCAGCGGTTATGGAAGAGAATCCGGTAGGGTAGCCTTCAATTTGGTAAGATGTCTAATATATACTAGTATATAATGAGGAATCCCTTGTATTTATGTATTGACTCATGCTGTTTTGTCGACATTGTGTTCAGTAAATAAAGTATTTTTACTAAAATCTTGAACTTTGTCAAGATTTTTTCAAAACATGATGTAAAAATCCAAAAACAGAAAATAAGAATTTCTGTTTTTATTTGAGAATGAGTTAATCCCGTTGAGGACTGTATTCCTTCGACATTTGAGGAAAAAAGGTTTAAAATTTATATTTTTAAAATATTTTTTATGTATTATACATGGGTACTACATTCTCTCATGGTGTTGCTTATGGAAGGAATAGTGCCCGAGCGGTATTGAGGGCACAATTAACCTTCTAAAGGCAACACTATGAGAGAATCGGGCATTAATAATAATAGGTTTAGTGCATCTATCAACAGGAACGACTTGGCTATTGAGATGTTTTAAAGTGGCGACACCTATAGCGCGTTACTCTCCAAGCAACGTAACAGCTATAGTACCCGGTTGCCGCGTGTAAGGATTTATCATGTAATGAATTAATCTGTCTTATGTGTGCGGGCGGTACCTTTTTGAGAGGAAATACCAGAAAATGTTTAAAAGCATACTCTCACACACAATTTGAGATTGATAAAGGTATCCTGACTAACAAAAAAAAAAAAAAAAAAAAAAAAAAAAAATTCGCTACTTCTATATATACAGGTATATACGGCGTTATAAAAATTTACTCCAATTCGAAATATGGCTCGATCTAGCTTTATTGGCTCATTTTCCCGTTTCCCCTGATCTGTGCATGGGAATATTATATTTTATTGACAACAATGCAAAAAAAAAAAATCGCTTGGATTGAGGGTGCTTTTCTTAATTCTGGGATATAAAACAAATTTTAAATACCACAGCCTTATAAGCGTAGACTGGTAGACCTCTGGTAAAAGCATCGTGACGTAAAATAAATGCAATTGCTCTAATACTTCGAGAGATACATGTAAAATGACCTGTTCGTGTACACATTAACCTTTGTATACCTTTACATGTAGATCATATGATCACCTTGTCCACTACATCGGGTCAATTACGAAACGTGTTTGAGCTATTTTTAAAGTCAAAAGATCACACACGATGGCCAGCTAGCGCATTGAATTTTCACCCATCTGGCAGAAATAAATCAGAAGTAGATTTTTTCTATAGTTCGAGGCTTTTTAAAATTATCATTTTTTTTTTTTACAAATATTGTAATATTATAAGGAATAATACGCATTAATTGTTGACCTGGGATGAAGCATCATATATAATGCACTCCAACAAAATGCACCATCTCCTGGCGAAAAAAATCTAGAACATGAATTAAGATTGCGCAATTCTTACAAGGTGCATTTATTTCGTTTCTCCTCTAGGGGAGGGGGAGGGGGGTTGAAGGAAAGGGTGGCGGACGGGAAGTTAATTGAAAGAAGGAGTCCGAAGGAAGTTGAGAGAGGAGGAGTGAGAGGGATGAGGAAGTTTAAGCGTCGAGAGTGGGGGATATTGGGAAATAAGATGCGCGTGTTGGGGGGAGGGGGGGGGGGGGGTAAGTATAGAGAGGATAGTAACGAATAACGCTCTGACTATTGTTTCACAAATGCAATAAATTAAGTCCTTTATTTTTAAGTGATGATATAAAAAAAGTTATGTATTATCCACATGCAGTGATGCATGACAGACCGAGAGACTAAAGTTTTCAATTATTACGAAATACATTAACATCATGCACATTGTGTTCTATTTATCCACATATATATGTAAACAAAACGAAGTTCTTATGTGATGGATTATCCAAATTCTGTAAAAAGTATGGAGCGAACAAAATTTAACTAGTATTTAAAGCCGGTAAGTATTAATATGCGCATCTACTATGAATGAATTGTGCGGAACAAAGTTATGTCCCAAGTTTTGATAATAGACTGATAGAATGTATAACATGGGTGGATCTAAGATTTTTAGGGGGTTCCAGTTCGTTACAGTACAGAGATTGGGGGGTATCCAGCCTAAGATAATTTTTTCAAATGTTGAAGAAGAGAAAAAACAAGATTTTGGCAAATTCCAGAGGGTCCCTAACTATACCCACCTCTCTAGATCCACTCTTACATGCATCAAAGAACGTTTTTGAACTGTGTACTCTAACTTATTATATCCCTGGTATAGTGACGCAAAAGTGACGTCGTCTTAAAGAGAACTTTGGATGACAGAATTTTATACTGACCCCCACCCCCCCCCCCCCTTCCCTGAAAATGAAAATTTACCTGGTTTCAATTAAAGCATAATTGATCAGGTTAAAATACAGTGTATGACTTAATCGTAACGCGCTTACCTTTTTCCATACTTCTTTTTCATAGATGATAGTTATTTTCTAACCCCCCCCCCCTTCCCCTTCACCATCTTTGTATGAATTATAACATTTTTTTTTATTATTATTCCCTCCCAAAACTACATTTTATAGTGTAGTAAATAAAAAAAAAATTGTGTTAAACGCATTTGTAACTGTAAAAAGGGAACTTCAATAGTGGAGCCCTACTGCGCTTGTCCTGTCTACATGTAATTGCATGAGCGGTTCTAGACAATTTTTCCAAGGGGGGGGGGAGGGGGCTCAAAACCTTCATGAAAGGGTGGGTGGTGTACGGTTTTGATAGAAAATTATATTTAAAAAAGGAAAATTCCAGTGGGGGGGGGGGGTTACACCCTCTGATCCCCCCTCTAGTTCCGCGCCTCATGTTCTTGTTCAATTTTTAAAAGTATTGATTTTCTCTTTTAAGAGAGAAATGAATTAGAACATTACAATCACTTTTCAGCCTCCGAGATGCCAGCTACCTCAGCGGTTCCCTATGCTAACTTCCGGGATGAAGATGACAGCGAAACACAAGGCGGGGCGGCAGGCGAGAGTAAATTTGAAATAAAACCCGGACAAGTTAGAGTTCCTCTGTCGGAAGGGGTAAGAATAATCTCCTTGAAAAAGTCCGTGAAGGGGGTGTTAGTTATGGTGTGCGCATCCGAATTAGAGAGCATGACAAGAGGGTTCTCTTGTTGCTCGATCCCGAACATGTGTTTCTTGTAATCATAACATTTATGAAATAAATACTGTTTTAACCAATTAGAATCCAGAAATATTTTCATAGCGTTTGTGTGAATAAAGCAAAATTTTGACCTCCTGAACTTTAAGTTGGAAAATTACATTTAAGTTGGAAAAAAACTAGTACGAAGAAATATGTATGTTGACAAAAGTATTCAAAATTCATTCTGAGAAGGTTTTCACGTACAAATGGGTGTTGAATGACCACAAGACCATATCTTTCCATTTGGTTTATTTTGACCATGAAATTTGACCTTTAGCAACATTTTAATTAAGTTTTTTTTTTTCAAATGCCACAATTTCCTTCATATATAATAAAAACCTTGTTTGTTCGGACCACACATGCAGTAATGTATTTCCGTATAAAAAATAAATGGAAATAAAATTTAATATATATATATATATAAATATTTTTTTTTTAATTTTAAACAGACGAGATTCAGTTTTAGGAAGTTATGGGCGTTTACAGGTCCAGGATTTTTGATGAGCATAGCCTACCTTGACCCTGGTAATATAGAGTCCGATTTACAGTCTGGAGCTATCGCAAAATACAAGGTACACTGGCTTTTCTTTTTTTTTTTTTTTAATAAATATTAAATGTATTTCTTACTCATGAATAAATAACGACCAAATATAAGCTAATTACTATAAAAACAGTGTTTCCATTGTGATTGTTTCGTAAATCCCATGGATACTGATGTTGCTATGGTGATTGTTTTGTAGTTACAATGGGTACTGATGTTACCATGGTTATTGTTTTGTAGTTTTCTTATGGCTACTGATTTTACCATGGTGATTGTTAACAATAGGTGCTTACGTTACAATCATGATTGTTTATACCGTAGTTACTATTGATACAGATTTTCCCATGGTGATTATTTCAGTAACTAAGATGGACACTGATGTTACCATGGTGATTGTTTTGTATTGACGATAGAAACTTGTGTTACCATGGTGATTGTTTTGTAGTGACAATAGATACTGATGTTTCCATGGTGATTTTTATGTAGTCACTTTCGGTACTGATGTATCCATGGGGATTGTTTTGTAGTTATAATGAATACTGATGTTACCATGGTGATTTAATCTTCAATTACTGTAGGTACTGATGATACCATTGTGAGTGTTATTTTGTTCCTTTTAGAACTGATGTTACCACTGTGATTGTTTTGTAGTTACAATGAATGTCGATGTTGTACCATAGTGATAGTTATTTAGTTACTATGAGCACGAACGTTGTCATGGTGACTGTTGCGTACTGATATTACCAAGGTGATTGTTTTGTAGTTACAATTGATGCTGATGTTGCCATGGTAATTGTTATGTAATAAGTATGGAAATTGATGTTGCCATAATGATTTTGCTAAAGTTGTTACCATGATGATTTTTTAAAGTTATTAGGATACTGATGTTACCATGGTGATTGTTTTGAAGTTACTTTAAGTAAGGGTGTTACTTTTTTATTTTTTAATTACCATTTTTCGTTTAGATATATGACATACGATACATAGTATAAAAATTATGACACATTTTCATCATCATCATGTTACTATTATGATTGTTTTATAGTTACAATGGGCACTGGTGTTACCTTGGAGATTTGTTTTGTAGTAACTTAGATACTGATGTTTCTATGCTGATTGTTTTGTTGTTACAAATGTGACTGATGTTACGATATGGTGATTGTTTTGAAGTTACTACGACCACTGATATTACTATTAATAGTGATTGTTTTGTAGTTTCTATGGGTACTTTCGTTACCACGGTGATTATTGTGTGGCTACTATGAATTCTGATGCTACTATCGTGATTGTTTCGAAGTTATGTAATAGATATGGAAACTGATGTTGCCATGATGATTTTGTTTAAGTTATTAGGGTACTGATATTACCATGGTGATTTTTTGTAGTTACTATGGACATTGATGTTACTATGGTGATTGTTTTGTAGTTACTGTGGGCACTGATGTTGCCATCTTGATTAATTGTGGTTACTATGAGTAATAATGTTACTATGGTGGTTGTTTTGTAGTTACAATGGGTACCATGTTACCATGGTGATTGTTTTGTACTTAACAATGAGTACTGGTGTTGCTATGTTCCTTGTTTTGTAGTTATTATGGGTATTGATGTTATCATTGTGATTTTTTGGGAGGTTACTACATTTGTATGAGTTCTGATATTACCATGGTGATTGTTTTGTAGTAACTTTGAGTACTGATATTACCATTGTGATTGTTTTGTAGTTCCTTTGGGTACTAATATTACCATGGTGATTATTTTGTAGTTGCTATGGGTGCTGATGTGGTCCACAGTCCTTGGCCTTGTTCTTCAGCTGCTGGCAGCTAGACTAGGTTGTGTTACAGGTAGGATATACATTTGATTTTTTTCAGCTCATTATCAACAAATTTTTCTGCAGTACGTTAGAATTCAATATATAATGCGACATTCAAAATTGTCCTCTCTTTTTCTCAAGTCATAATATAATAAAATGGTATTGGTTGAATTGAGATACCTTTTGCGTTGTAAGTTCAAATCGAAGAATTTTACAGGACAAGCACGAATTGCAAAGATGCAAAGTCGCGAAGGAGCAAAGTGAAATTTGATAAAGTTCGCTTCCTCGTGTTGTCCATTTTGTCTTTCGCAACCTTTTTTTTTTTCGCCTCTTGACGCATTCAATTATTTTAGATGCGAAAAGCACCAAAAAATAAAACAAACTCAGATTGATGATGGTACTGTAACATGTACTATTTTTTGCTATAGGTATGAATTTAGCAGAAATATGTCGTCACGAATTTCCAAAGAAACCAAGGATTGCATTATGGTTGATGATGGAAATCGCCATCATCGGAAGTGACATACAGGAAGTTATTGGATCCGCCATTGCTATCAATCTTCTGTCCAGTGACAAGTGAGTGTTCTAGAGTTTTCAGTAAAAATCAATTCCAATCTTTTATTCATAATACATGAAAGTCTACCACCCCCCTCCCCCCCCCCCGAAAAAAAAAAGATAAAGTGTACTACATTTGTGGGATCGTGTCAACATATAAGATATTAATCATTTTGGAATAAAAAAATCATTTTTACTTAATTTATGATGTTAGAATTGTAGAATTGGTCAAAATTATTATTTCTTGAAATATATTGATCATGTGTCATTAATAAGAAAAATAGTAATTTATTTTTCTCACTAACCAAATTTTTCTCTCCTTGACTGACCTCTCTCTTTTCATTGTCACTTCATTGCATATATTTAGCATGAGTTTAATGAATATAAATATGATTCAATACCGAACCAAACTGAAATCATTTTATAAAATAAATATTTCAGGATACCTATCTGGGCGGGGGTGTTGATAACAGGTGTAGATACGTTCACCTTTTTATTCCTGGAAAATTACGGACTCCGGAAACTAGAGGCGTTCTTTGGAGCTTTGATTACAACAATGGGTATATCCTTTATGTATATAGTAGGTATTACTTTCTTCTCATATTTATGATTATGAGACAATAAAAGAATCTTTTATTTTTCATGTGGGGGGGGGGGGGGGTTAAAACCGGCTTATAGTATGTATGATTCGGAGAAAATTCTGGGAAAGAATTTGGGAATTCTGCCTTTTTCTTGACAAAGTTCTGAGACAGGGGTTATGTCTTGGTTACCACACCCACACCACACCCTATATATCTCTAGATTTGCCCATGAGCCAAAAAAAAAAAAAACAACCAAACCATATATTGCTCTTAGAGTTAACTTAGCGTTCATTGACCAAATTATTATTTCATTTTTCGAACTGTACTCAACTTACGTACTAGGTTTTCTGATAAAATCGAATACAAGTTTAAATTTGCTTACTCTGAAAAAACAAATTGGATCAAATAATACTTAAGCAATTTTGCTGTTTTGAAACCATAGAAGTATATTCTGCACTTCAGTATATCAGAATCAAACCAAATCAGGAGATATCTTAGTAGGACTTTGGTATCCTTGGTGCGAGGATTGTGACAAGTCGGCCATTCAACAGCTAGTGGGGATAGTAGGTGCCGTTATCATGCCTCATAATATCTACCTCCACAGCGCGCTGGTACTGGTAAGCATCATCAACTGTTACACAATAATGTTATATATAGCGCACTGGTACTGGTAAGCATCATCAACTGTTACAAAATAGTGTTATATATAGCGCACTGGTACTGGTAAGCATCATCAACTGTAACAAGATAGTGTTATTTATAGCACACTGGTACTGGTAAGCATCATCAACTGTTACAAAGTATTGTTATGTATAGTATACTGGTACTGGTAAGCATCATCAACTGTTACAAAGTATTGTTATGTATAGCGCACTGGTACTGGTAAGCATTGTCAACTGTAACAAAGTATTGTTATGTATAGTACACTGGTACTGGTAAGCATGGTCAACTGTTACAAAGTATTGTTATATATAGTACACTGGTACTGGTAAGCATCATCAACTGTTACAAAGTATTGTTATGTATAGTACACTGGTACTGGTAAGCATGGTCAACTGTAACAAAGTATTGTTATGTATAGTACACTGGTACTGGTAAGCATGGTCAACTGTTACAAAGTATTGTTATGTATAGTACACTGGTACTGGTAAGCATTGTCAACTGTTACAAAGTATTGTTATGTATAGTACACTGGTACTGGTAAGCATCATCAACTGTTATAAAGTATTGTTATATATAGTGCACTGGTACTGGTAAGCATCATCAACTGTTATAAAGTATTGTTATATATAGTGCACTGGTACTGGTAAGCATCATCAACTGTTACAAAGTATTGTTATGTATAGTACACTGGTACTGGTAAGCATCATCAACTGTTACAAAGTATTGTTATGTATAGCGCACTGGTACTGGTAAGCATTGTCAACTGTATCAAATTATTGTTATGTATAGTGCACTGGTACTGGTAAGCATGGTCAACTGTTACAAAGTATTGTTATGTATAGTACACTGGTACTGGTAAGCATGGTCAACTGTAACAAAGTATTGTTATGTATAGTACACTGGTACTGGTAAGCATGGTCAACTGTTACAAAGTATTGTTATGTGTAGTACACTGGTACTGGTAAGCATTGTCAACTGTAACAAAGTATTGTTATGTAAAGTACACTGGTACTGGTAAGCATGGTCAACTGTTACAAAGTATTGTTATGTGTAGTACACTGGTACTGGTAAGCATGGTCAACTGTTACAAAGTCCTGTTATGTATAGTACACTGGTACTGGTAAGCATTGTCAACTGTTACAAAGTATTGTTATGTGTTGTGCACTGGTACTGATAGGCATAATCAACTGTTACAAAGTCGTGTTATGTATAGTACACTGGTACTGGTAAGCATCATCAACTGTTACAAAGTATTGTTATGTATAGTACACTGGTACTGGTAAGCATCATCAACTGTTATAAAGTATTGTTATATATAGTGCACTGGTACTGGTAAGCATCATCAACTGTTACAAAGTATTGTTGTTTAGTGCATCACATGATAAATCCTCTGAATTTCATTGGTTAAGCACGCGGGGACTATGAGAGAATAGTGCCCGGCACCCGGGCACTATTGCTTTTTGCTTAACAGAGTTACGTCCCTTAGGAAGCATGCTTTTAGAAGGTAAATAGTGCCCTCGCTGACGCTCGGGCACTATTCCTTCCAAAAGCAACACTATGAGAGAATAGTACCCACACAAACGGGCATTAATAGATATTCTCTGTAAGCATTTGCACTTTTATGAAGGACGCATGGCACGGCATGTCTCAGATTTTGATAAAATTTGTACATAAGGTTGGGTCTGACCCAAAAGTAAAAAATTATTAAAAGTTTTCTTAATATCACATCCGGTTGCCATGGAAACGGACTTTGAATATTGAAAAAATGGATTTTTGGGCGTTTTTGAAGTCACATACATAATTTATGCAGCGTAATCTAAAACAAACACTGATGAATTATCAGTACACTATCATTGATCTTTCAAGTTAAGTAATAATTATGTTGGGTTTATGGTCTTATCTATATGTTTCCATAGCAACAACACAGGTACCCTATCAAAATAGTATTTTTGGCATTTTTTCAAAGTTCAACGATAAATTGCTTACATTTTTGAGTTTTTTATGCAAATAAAACATAAGCATTTACATTGGGACAAAGTTTCTGTTCGTTGCTATGGCAACATGACCTCAAATCGCAAAAATGAAAGCAATTTTGGACAATATTTAGAGTCCTTTTTTTACTAGATCATTGAACTTTAATTCAAAGTGATGAAAATTAATTAATGTGTTCAAGTAGATCTTTCATTACACGAAAGAAAATTTAAAAAAAATGTTCAGGAAATAGCCCGTTGCTATTGGAACGATTGTGTAAAATTGCACACAGACCCACTTTGAGTTCTTGGATACGGGCATCAAAAGTTAAGTAGTCTGAAATTTTTAAAATCTAAAATAAAGTTTAGACTTTGCTTTATCTAATATGTAAAAAAGGTTGTGTAAGCCTGTTTCGTTTTTTTTGAGAAAAACACTTCGAAAAACAACAAAAAATGCTTATTTTTGTAATGTATGGCCAAATTACTATAGCAACCATAAATTATTTGAACCTTTTTTATTGTATTTTGATAGAGGCTTACTTGATCTTTATTGTTATTAAATTTGAACTTCCTGGGATTAATAATTACTGTTTTATGAAAATAATAAAAAATGGTTGCCATTGAAGCATATGTTCCCCATAGCTTTTTCACGGTTTTTGAAAGAGCTCTTTGTGTTGGATATTTCCCAACAATTTTTATCTGTTCATCATGATGCAAAATTTTTTAAAATGACTCTGAAGTTGCAAAATAAGTAATATTCAAGACCATAGTTACCGTTGCCAAGGTAACTTATGTACATAGTAACAAGTGGGTTTATCTTGAATTTGCTCATTTTATATAATAAATCCTATTTCCTTATTATATACCCATCAAGAGAGAAGAAAAATTGGAAAATACAAACAGCATTTTGAAAACAATATATCAAAATTAGCTAATTATATTGTCATGGTAACCAGCCTATTTACAATATCAGACACTACTAGTGAGCTAATTTAAAATTTTATGTCCTAATCTTTAGGATGCATAAAAAATCTTCCATTGATGTCAAATACAGACCAAATTATAGAGCTTCAAATTAGCTCAATTTTGCCAATTTTTCAACTTTAAAGGCCGTTGCCATGGTAACCAGATGACCTAGAATTATTTTTTTGTCAAATTTTCCATTTTTCATTGGTCCCTACTTATGTGTGAAATTTCATGAAAATCGGAGACCATGCGTGCCGAAATTGTTTAAATGCTTACAGAGAATTGCTATTAATAGGTAAGTATAGTGCACTGGTACTGGTAAGCATCATCAACTGTTACAGAGTATGTTATGTATAGAGGACTTGTAAGCATCATCAACTGTTGTAAAATATTGTTATTTGTATCTAACAATTGGATTTTTATTTCAGTCTAGAATAGTTGACAGGACAAGCAAGAAAGAAGTCAAAGAAGCAGTTATGTACAACGGCATAGAATCAGGTACATACAAGTTTACATAGGCGGATTTCCACATTTTTTTCCCGGGGGGGGGGGGGGGGGTGTTACGCATAGGGGTTGCAACCTATGGTTTTGACAAAAGCATACGTAAAACCGGAAAAATAAGCAGTTTGGTAAAATTCCATGAGGGACCTTTGACCCCCCTCTAAATCCGCACATGGCCATGATAACGCCGCAGGGGATTGAAATTAATCTTAAAACAGATACTTCATTAAGACAACGTGACAAAAGGGGAATTAAAAATAACAAAAATACTTTAATAATAAAATGTTTATCCGCGTTCTTTTATTTGTCTTTATATACCTTGTTTTCTAGCTATCGCCTTGTCCGTGTCCTTCATTATCAACCTGTTCGTGGTAGCTGTGTTTGCAGAAGCCTTTTCCGATAGACCGGACGCGGAGGACGCTAGTCTCAGAAACGCTGTGAGTTGACTACCGCCCCCCCCCCCCCCCCCCCCCCCCCCCCCCAAATATGATTCTGATTTAGATACAATTCTTCAAAATTCAGAATGTTGCAGGCGTAAATTATACCAATGAGGATCTTTATTATACACGTGTATAACTTTCTAATCTGATATGGGAGTTTTAGTCCCTACCGGCTCGCCGGAGGGGACTTATAGCTTCCATCCTATTTGTCCGTCCGTCTGTCAGTCAGTCCCTCCGTCTGTCTGTCACACTTAAGGTTTCCGGATATTTTTTCGCTTTTGTAGCCTATTGTGAAACCATTTTGTTCTGTGAATATATGTCAATGTGATACAGATCAAATTCGTGTTTGGTTTCGATTCACCTATTTTTGTGTCGCCAGCGAAGCATAGCGACACTTAGGGATCACTTTATCCGTTGTCCGTCTGTCCGTCTGTCTGTCTGTCACACTTTGGGTGTCACAGCCCATAACTTTTGATTGGTAAGTGATAGGGCTTTGATATTTCACATGTGTATTCCTTGTGACAAGACCTTCTTACACATACCATAATTTTGACCTAGTGACCTTGAACTACTTATTTGACCTACTTTTCAAAAAAATTAAGAATGGATATACAATGTATCTTTTGATTGGTAAATGTTAGGACCTTAATATTTCACACATGCAATCCTTATGGCAAGACCTTTCTACACATACTATAAATTATGACCTTGTGATCTTGACCTAGATATTTGACCTACTTTTGAAAAAAAGATCTTTTGATTGGTAAGTTATAGGACTTTGATATTTCACATGTGTATTCCTTATGTCAAGACCTTTCTACACAAACGATAATTTTTTAACCTTGTGACCTTGACCTAGATATTTGACCTACTTTTGAAAAAAAGATAAGATTCACTATATCTTTTGATTGGTAAGTGATAGGGCTTTGATATTTCACATGTTTATTCCTTGTGGCAAGACCTTTCTACACATACACTAATTTTTTACCTTGTGACCTTGACCTAGATATTTGACCTAATTTTGAAAAAAAATAAGATTCCCTATATCTTTTGATTGGTAAGTTATAGGACTTTGATATTTCACATGTGTATTCCTTGTAACAACGCCCTTTTACACATACCATAATTTTTTTTACCTATTGACCTTGACCTACATATTTGACCTACTTTTCAAAATAATTAAGATTGTATATATCTTTTGATTGGTAAGTGACTTAGGGCTTTGGTATTTCACATGTGTATTCCTTGTGACAAGACCCTTCTACACAGACCATAAAATTTGACCTTGTGACATTGACCTAGATATTTGACCTACTTTTCAAGAAAAGTAAAATTGGCTATATCTTTTGATTGGTAGGTGATAGGGCTTTGATATTTCACATGTATTTTCCTTTTAACAATGCCTTTCTACACATACCATCATTTTTTGCCTTTTGACCTTGACCTAGCTATTCGACCTTCTTTTCTCAGAAATTAAGGTTGTATACATCTTTTAATTGGTAGGTGATAGGTCTTTTATATTTCTTATGATGAGACCTTTTTGTTACCAATTTTTACGTAGTGAACTTGACCTAGATGATTGACAATCTTTTCTGAAAATTTGAGAATGACCATATCTTTTAATTTGTAATTAAGAGGTCTGATATTTCAAATGAATTTCATTTGACAAGACTTTTCTACTGATACCAATAATTTTGATCCACTTTCTAAAATAATAATCAAACCGCTTCGCAGGCGACACAAGCATTCCTTGGATTGCTATTTTTACAAAAGTTATTGCCCTTGGACTCTGCAGCAAATTTCATGATATTTCAGTTTTCCGGACTTTTCTTCCCTGTTGAACTGGTTTTTGGTATGTGAATACATCTCAGTGTGATACAGATCAAGATCGTGTTTGGTATTGATTGACCTATCTTAACAAGAGTTATGGTCAATGGACTTGGCCGAACAATTTCATGAAATTTTCAGTTTTCTGGATTTTCTTCCCTGTTATTGCAGATGATGAACTCATTTTTGAAATGTGATCAAGTTCGAGTTTGATTTTGATTGACCTCTTCTTACAAGAGTTATGGCCATTGGACATAGCAAATTTCATGAAATCTTATGTGTTTTGATTGACATATTTTTTACAAAATTTATGGCCCTTTGACTCAGCAAATTTTAAGAAATTTTCGTTTTCCAGACCTTTTCTTATACATATATTGAACTGATTTTTGTGTTGGCATTCATCTTTAGGTGTAAGTACAGGTCAAGCTGAATTCATGTTTTATTGAAGCGTTCTAGGCAGAGTTACAGGACATTGATTCATGGTGGTAGGGGACTTATATCGCAAGGTGATGATATAAAACCAACCCTCCCTCTACTAAACAAACAAACAAACAAGCAAGCAAATAAAAAAATAATAATAAAGAATAGAATAAATGAATAAATAAATTAAACCCAACAATACAAGTCAAAAACACATAGAATGACACCATTTGTAAAAAATACTGTCATACATTTTTATATTTGATTGAATACCCTTGTTTTTCAGGGTGAATGGCTGGAGAAATACGGACTAACAATGAAGATTATATGGGGAATCGGTATATTAGCTGCAGGTCAAAGTTCAACAATGACGGTAAAATATTCTATTTTAAAAAAATTAAAACAAGAACTTTAAATAAGTTCCAGGAGGTACATGTACAATTTTGGCGATTGTTTTTTCGCGTTTTCAAAGTATTCGCGAAGATTGGTACCTGACAAGTCAATATCCGATTTAAACCTTACGTATAATAAAAAACACTTCTCGTATCTTAATTTAAAAATTAAGATTAAATTCCTATATTTTGTTGCAGGGAACGTATGCAGGGCAGTTCGTAATGGAGGTAGGCATTGGTTTGGTCATTTCTCATAGTTGCAAAAATTGCCATCTATTCCATTCAATTTTTATATAGCCATATATGTATATATTTTCTTAAGTACATTAAAAATACTTTTCACCTTGTTACTTTTTTTACCTCGAAGGGATTCATAAAAATCAAATGGGCGAAATGGAAGCGAGTTTTACTCACACGTTCTATCGCTATGGTCCCAACTATAGCCGTTGCTCTCCTAGCAACCAAGGACCTTGATATGATGAACAGCTGGCTGAACGTCCTTCAGAGTGTACAGTTACCATTTGCCCTCTTGCCAATTCTACATTTCACAAGCAGCGAAAGGATTATGAGAGATTTCAAAAATGGGAGGTAAGCAAAGCAAATTTTATCATTGTAATTATCGACTCTGTGATTTCTATTTTCCTTTCTGTGATAATTCTCCGCATGGATCTCTTCTTTGTAGATTTATGAAGTTGGTAGTTTGGCTACTAGCGGCCCTCGTTATGGGGATCAACTATTTCCTTGTCATCATTTTCATCGTAAGTATCATCTATTATTTCATTAACTAGTAAAAATTGTGACCATGACCTTGACATTAAAGCTCCAGAGGACTCTTCTTCGTCTATGATCCGCAAACACCGTTTTCTGTAAAGTATGTGAAAGGTCAAGGTCAGGGTCATTGGTTTTAAAATTTTTGGTATCAATGGAGAAATCTTGTGACAAGGAATACACATGTGAAATATGAAAGCCCTATCACTTACCATTCAAAAGTTATGCCCAATGATAAAGTTTTTTGAAAAGTAGGTCAAAGGTCAAGGTCAAAGTCATAAGGTAAAAATTTTTGGTATCAATGGAAAGGTCTTATCACAAGGAATACACATGTGAAATATGAAAGCTATATGCCTTACCATTCAAAAGTTATACCCAATGTTAAAGTTTTTGAAAAGAAGGTCAAAGGTCAAGGTCACGAGGTCAATAATTTTAGTATCAATGGAAAGGTTTTGTCACAAGGAATACACATGTGAAATATGAAAGCTCTATTACGTTCCATTCAAAAGGTATGCCCAATGTTAAAGTTTTCGGACAAATAGACAGACATACAAGCAGACGGACAGGCCAAAAACTATATTCCCCCGAATCTTTGATTCCGTGAGCATAAAAGTGCAAGGGATCTGGGGACGCCTAGGTCTCTATCGCGTGTGAAGTCGGAAAGGAAGGGGTTCTGGGCAAAATACCAAGCATGAAGACAGAACTAAAATGCATGTAATTTTAGCCATTGGAATCCTGACTGGAAACAAATCATTAATGATATCGTATATGTAGTTATTATAGTTGTACGATAGACAATATATCTGGCGAGCGAAGCGAGTCAGCGAATTTTTTATTCCTTCTATATTGGGGAAATTGTGGGGAAGGAAAGGGGGTGTTACACGTAAGGGTATATTGACTTTTCTGCTATATATCAGAAAAAAGACATGTTATGTCAAGGTGTGGATGGAAGGGACTTATATTACGTTGTAATTTTGACTAATGAGTATGAAATGAACATGGGGGGAGGGGAGTTGCGCCCCTCATGCCCCCTTTAAACCTGTCAATAATGCCGTAGAAGAGGAAACCCACTTAATGTTATTAGAAGCGCACAATTCTACAACGAATATAGTGGACTATTCATGATCTGATTGACTTTTTGTCTTCCTTTTAATAGGGCTCTGGTCAGCCGTGGTACGTCTATTTCTTAACAGTTCTCGTCATTCTCATCTACTCATCTTTCGTCCTCTATGTGGTAAGTAGTACAATATGTAGATCGATGTATATATCATGATTTAACATCTAGCTCAATTCAAAAGATCACAAGAATTTTAAGCGGGAAAGCAAAGGGGCACATGATAAAATAAAATAAATTTACTTATGAACTTGTAAGACCGTTACTAAAGAATGTTTCCACAGGGGCTCGATGCCAACAACCCTCAATGACACCCGCCCCTTCCCATCTCTCTAGTCAAAGTATATATAAGGAAAGTAGAGGTGGCTATATTTGTGGATAATTGGCATCGAGCTCCTGTGAATGTTTCATGTCCGGGGCTTCAGGGTGGTAAAGGGGTCGAAATCCCCCCCCCCCATCTTTGAGATCGTATGCTTAACAACATTCCCTGATTGATTGGAATTGAATTTTCTAAGTTTTAAATTTACCTTGTATGTTTAACCGTTACAGGCGATAGGTCCAAGCAGAATCCTGACAATCAAGGTAATCATTATATTTTCATCTGCTACGCGCCTGGGCTTGATTCCAATTCTCATAAAATTCAACTTTATACATGTAAACGTCGGAGACATTAACATATTTCAGTAAAAAAAATGCTTGGTACTCGAAGCAGCAATATTAACAAATTTCATCAATTCTATTTCTGTGTCTTTGTAGTGCGCACTATACCTACGGCTAGGTTGGAATACAGAGAAAATAGACGAAGAAATTGTGAGCAAGGCCGCAATGCACTACATGGTGAATAGCGTACCCGAGGAAACCATGGAGGGCGAAGTCACACCTCAAGTCTGATAGTGGCGCCACCTTGTGACATCTTTGATCTCAAATCAGGTGGCGACACCTACATGTGACATGCTCGTTCGTACTGTGATACATATACTGAAAAGGACTATATTTTATTTTCCTTTTTACACGAGTAGTCTTATTTTTGTTCCTAGCAAACCGCACATATTGAAATAATAATTCTTTTATTATTATGTTCATCAGTGAAGTCGGTTTCCAAAAGGATCACAAACTGATTGACCGTCCATCCATTCATTACGCACTGCATTTCTGACGTCATATATTCACCCATTTTTACTTCTTGAGTATATATATTGGACATTAAAAACAAAATGAGAATCTAATGAGTATATATATGGGACATTAAAAACAAAATGAGAATCTAATCTTTTTCATTTCAAATATGCATCTCTCATAATCTGACCTGTACTCAGATATAATTATTGAGGTTATGTGCGAGGATTTGCACAATGTGTAATTAGGTACACAATTCAGTCATAAGATATTTGAGGATATAACTAAAATTTGACGAAAATCTCAAGATAGAAGAAAGGCCAATGCTAAGTTGACTTCAAATACATTAATCTTGAATCCATTTGACAAAATGTCTGAACTTGTACTTTGTACATGTACGAATGAGTTTTCCAATTCTTAGAAAACCGAAGTAAGAGAATTGCTTCTAGGAATCAAGCAAATAATCAAAAAACGTTTTCAAATTGCCATTATTTTGACACCCTTTGGAACCATTTCCTCCATCATCAAAATCAGATTCTATGAAATGTTTTATTTTTTTTAATTTTTTAATAACACTGTAGATACTACCTAGTTTCAATATTTCGCCCGTCTTGCACACAAAAATAACCCAATAGGAACAACGTGCGAAATATTGAAGCTAGATATTACCACGTTTGTAATATTACCATATTTGCTGTTCAGAGCAGCTCGTGTTGAAAGACGAATATCTGTGCTGTGACCTTGACATTCAATAGTTTCCTCATCACGAGGCGATCCTTGCAGCAAGTTTAAAATTATTGGGACAAAGTCCAAGGTCAAATGTTACGGCATAAATTGAAAGGTCTTGTCATAGGCAACCTACATGTATAATATAGTTTCTACTGAATACAGTTCCTCAGATTTTGCTTCAACAAGAAACTTTAACCAAAACGTTGGTGAAAGACGGACATTGTCAATCTATAGACCGTCATTGCTTTGCGATCCGGCCAATTATTAGTTGAAATGTCAAGGATTCCAACACAAATTTGTGTGCAAGGGGCTGCAACCTTGACATTTGACTTGGATACTCAGTAAGGCTCTTCCTTGTCTGTCTAAACACCCGCATATCAAGTGTTTTCCAGGAAAGATAATTGCCACTACAGAACTAAAACACTGACATTTATTGCATCTGATCCTAGTTTGACCTTTGATCTTGAAGGCTTAAAATTTATAGGCATGTTTCTCCCATGATCCTTTATCTGTGTATCAAATATGAAAGCTGTACCTTGAAAACTAAAGTTATTGCTTGCACAAGTTTGACCTTGAAGGCTCCACATTTAAAAGCATGTTTCCCACTTTATTTTTAATCTGTGTAGGAAATCTGTACCATGAAAATACCCGAGTTATTGCATCAGAACCAAAGTATTGATATTTCACAGAATTTAGCCAAAGTTCGACCTTGACGGCTCAAAATTTAAAGGCATGTTCCTCTTATGATCCTTTATCTGTGTATTAAATATGAAAGATGTACCTTGAAAATACTTGAATTATAGATCAGAACCAAAGTATCGATATTTTATTCAATTTGCCTAAGTTTGACCTTGAAGGTTCAAAATTTATAGAAATGTACCTCTCATGATCACTGAAAACCACTTGAGTGTTATCCTGTCAGAACCAAACTGTTGACAGATGGACATATACGTAACTCCTATAGGGCTCCTGCATTATAATTCAGGTACCCCAACAAGACAGACTAAACATTAAAATACCATAACATAACTGCCTAATGCCAGCATATAAAGTGATCCAAGGGAGTTGATGGTTACTATAGACGTACAGAGAGGAATCAAATGGCATAAAATACATTCATCATTATGATTTATAAGTATCACAAATGAAGCTTTCCATGATTTCGAGTTTTATTCAATAAAGTTTATAACACAAACAGACGCAGGCGGGACGGGGACACATACACACAGGGTTTATCTTCGACTACATCGTCAACTCCTGAAATACAGAAAGAAACAAGGTTTAACGTCAAAGTTGTATATAATATATTTATTGAATGAAAAAAGATATGGAAAGAATCAACCTCTTATATAAATCTCCAAACTGAAGGCAAGATTTACATAGAACTAGAACCAATGCTTGTTATAATGTACATGTAGTACATTAATTGTATTGCAACGAAATCGCCAATACAGAAATTCATGATAAGAGTTACCCCTTCAGAATTATGTTCATTATACGATAAACAAGTATAACCAGTCACACCAAAGGAGTACTTTCTGTTTATAAATTATTTCTTTTTTTTCTTCTGAATATACACATTTTAAAGGTTTTTTTAAGGTTTTATGATTAACGTAATCATGTTGAGGCCTATAAGCTGCTTCAGACAAGTTTGGCTTCTTTCTATGGTAAGATCTTCATCTATCGATCTGCTGGGGAAAGAATTCTGTCATCATTTACAGCTTAATTTCTTTGTCATGGTAAACACAAAATAAACATACCATTTTCTTGAGACCTGATACACCACTTATTTAACTAACTGTTTGAACCTTTTTCACTTCTATAGCTATATGGACAAACTAATTTCATGCTTGTTGGTGAATGTAAATTTTGCATCCTTTCTTTATCTTACATTTTTTTTAGTAGTAGATTTTCAAAATTGCAATTTTATCAAGGTAATAAACATAACTAATAATACACTGAATGTACTTTGATTTTTGAAAAAGTATTCTTTTGAAAGAGTTTCCTTGTTTCTTTTGAAAAAGTATTCATTCAATTCTTTGTACGATATATTTGTACATGTAAGTATTATTTTAAAGAAAAACCGGTGTCAGAAAAACTTGCACTTCTTAAGTAGTTTAATAAAATATATTCAATTATATGTACAGAAGTTTATTTCATGTGAAAGCTGCTTCAGACAAGTTTGGCTTCTTTCTATGGTGAGATCTTCATATATCGATCTGCTGGGGAAAGAATTCTGTCATCATTTACAGCTTTCAAATTTGTTTCTTCTTTACTCATGTTACTGTGTGTGGATGTACATGTGTTATTAGATTTCAAAATGTGAGAAATGATGATGGTTTTATATATGTCATTATAATGAGCATTAGTTACCCTGGAGAAGTAGGAAGGCAAGATTTACATAGAAATTGACAAGGAACAATAAATACATGTAATATGTAATGTGCTGTGAATGGTGAATCTGATACACAGAGCAGACGGCAGTGATTTTTTTACCTTTTTTAAAAGCCATCTGTACCTTTTCATTTGGGAAAATATGCGATATTTGGAACAAATTGGGAAAATCTAGAAACAAAATTTCTTTGAAGAAACGCTCAAATTATTGGTTCAAAACAGCAATTTCCTGTTCACAAATACCTTAAAGTTATCAGTATTACTACCAGGAAAGTGAAAGAGTTTGCAAAAACAAAGGTACACCCATTTTCGCCTATTTAAGCTTTGAACTATCAATTATAACATGGGTATTTAGATGTATTTTTTTATGGCGCTCTCCTCAGTGTGAACAATTCGATTTTTAAAACAAAAAACATTTTCCTTTCGAAATTTTTTAGAACATTGAGTTGTAAGCATGTACCTGTAGTATAGATCATATTAAATTGACGAACGTTTCGGTCTACGGATGCAAGATATTTAACGAATGTGTGTCACTTAGACGTTTTGAATTCTGCGAGCGGGATCGCGCACTCAGCAGTTACTGTCGCCTCGCACCTTGTGGATGTTTCAATAGACTCAGTATAACAATGAATTCTTGATGTTGTTAAAATAATTTCTAGTACATTGTTTACATACAGAAAATAGACCGAGGGAGAAAAAGTTTAAGAACTTGAGTATCACTATCATGACCGGAGTTTGATTGTCCGTGGCACGTGGAGGCGCGTGGTCAATAACTATACAATTTTCATATTAATTAAAAATCTTATTTACAGGCGTGAAAAGTCGAGATCTGATCGTCCTATAGACATAGTACTTCTTTAATATACGTTGCCGTAAAATGACCCGTCACGCCGTGTTGAAATCAATTTACTCATTGTAGTTACAGAAATATTTATCGCGTACGTAGCTTGTATAGTGAAAGCTTTTTAAAGGACAACGTAATTTCCTTTAGTACACGTTCAGTTTTCATACTTAAAGAAACTGAGATATAACATTTTTTTACGGAAAGTAGGCGGCGATTTTACCCAAAGTAGGAGGCGAGAAATCGCCGGTCGCCGGCTCTTAATGAGAACCTTGCCGTGGATTACTTTTGTGCACGTTTCGTGTCATTTTCATTTCAATCTTGAATTTGATCTCCGTGTATTGGGAAAATATGGGCCGATTTTTGGGAAAATAAAGCTAATTTTTACGAGGGGAAGCCATCGATATTCGGCGGTAAATCCGGCCAAAAAAAATCACTGGACGGCCATCTTGTTAAAGATCAGAGATCTAGGTTGAAAAACTCAATTTGGTAATGTTACTTGAATACTCGCTACATGTACATCTTTAAGGTTTCATTAAATTCCATGCACTAGCAACATGTACAATGAAGTTGAATATGAATTATAGAATCAAATTCATTTGAAGCAGTTTTAAAAATTATAGAGAGCCTCGAGTATTAAATTTTGCAACCTGCAAGCACTGCAGTAGAGAATGTGCCAAGAACCAGGAAGCCTTGCAACAAATTAAGCGAAATTACTGACATATTTATCTTACAAGTATGCTTTATTGAATTGTGTAAAAGTTTCGTAAAAACATTTTTATCATTTCTTTATGAATCCTATTTCTTATCTTTTTTTTTTTTTATAGTTTTGTAAGCTGTTTCAGACAAGTTTGGCTTCTTTCTACGTTGAGATCTTCATATATCGATCTGCTGGGGAAAGAAATGTCATCATTTACAGCTACTTTGTCTGACAATATATTCTGTTTAAGAACTTCTTGATTTTTCAATCCATAAACTCTATGTACATTGTACATTTGTACTCTGTGTGCTAGTCATGCAAATTGTTTTGATTTGTAAACATATCAAAATGTTTCATCTGAGGTTGTTTGTAGGAAAATAGTTACATTCTACTTGTTGCTTATCTGAAGTCGTCTTCTCGACACAAGTGTACGTAATACCTTACTCCCCCTTGTCCGATGTCATACGCAAAACTGCGTCTCCAGTGAGTTTTCCCAAAACTTCGAATAAAGTACAGCAAAAGTGCTTTTTTATGTGTTTGAATGATTTTACACTCATTGGATTGCTGATATATGAAAGAATAATAATATTCTATAAAAAAGACTCTGAACTTTTCGTATATACACTCCAAGCGAATCTCACCTGAGACCCAGTTTTGTATACGACATCTGACAAGGGAGTAAGGAATTACGTACATTTGTCTCGAGAAGATGATCTGAAGTAGTAATCTAAGGTTAATAAGTGTTATACTGAACTACTATACATGTACATGCACAAAACTTTTTAAGAGAGATAGAGTAGATTAAGAGGATGAAAATTTGAGAACAAAGTTTATCAAAAAGTTAAGGAATAAAATGTTTGAATTTGAACTTTTCAAGGGATTAAGGAACATGTTAATCTCGAATGTAATTTTGCCTCTTTCAGTCTTGAGGAAAGATTTAAAAAAAAATTATTTATGCAATTAAAACGTGTAAAACCATCAAAGACATAGTTATTAGAGCTTTATATTAAAATTCTAGGAACATTATGAATTAATCTCAATACAGACATGTCTTAACAACTTGCCAAAACCAATGAAAATTTCAAAATCAATTTTCCGGCTTAAGTTAATCATGTTATATAAAATATTTTAAGAGCCGTTTCAGACAAGTTTGGCTTCTTTCTATGGTTAGATCGTCATATATCGATCTGCTGGGGAAAGAATTCTGTCATCATTTACAGCTACTTTGTCGTACAATATTTTTTTTTTTAAGAACAGCTTCACTTTTCAAAGCAGAAACTCTAGGTACATTGTACATTTGTTCTCCGTGTGCTATATGGAAACTAAATAGTGCAAATTATTTTGATTTGTAAAATCATATCAAAATGTTTTATCCGAGGTTTTTTGTAGGAGAATAGTTACATTCTTCTAGTTGCTTATCTGAAGTAGTAATTTATCTCAGGTTAACAAGTGCTATTAGGTCCTGAGCTACATCTTCACGAAAACATTTTGAAACCGCTAGCCCGAAGACAATTTCTACAATTTTTTTGTATAGTTTATATAGTGAAATTCCACACGCCAGACAAAGTTTCTACTAGCCACGGATGTCTGGCTGGCAAGTTTTTGTGAAGACTGCATGTACATGCACATGCACAAAACTTGTTATAAGAGATATGGAAGCTTACGAGGATGAAAATTTGAGACCAACGAGGATGAAAATTTGAGACCAACGAGGATGAAAATTTGAGACCAAAGTTTTAAGGCATATAGGAACATGTTAATCTTGAATGTAACTTTGCCTCTTAAGGAAAGATTTTTTTTTATTATTTAGGCCATTAAAACCATCCAAGACATAGTTGTTAGAATTTTACATTAAAAATTCTAGGAACATTATCTTAATATAGACATGTCTTAGTAAATAAATTTTCTGGCTTAAGTTCATATTGAAAGATTTTAAGAGCTGTTTCAGACAAGTTTGGCTTCTTTCTGTAGTGAGATCTTCATATATCGATCTGCTGGGGAAAGAAATGTCATCATTTACAGTTCTCTAAAATTACTTTCATGTAAATACACGAAATAAGCTCAAAATGCATCAAAGATGCAAAATGCCGAGTTGCAAAACTGGAATGTAAGTATGAATATGCAGACTAACATGAAATGTGTATGGTTTGTAACAACATTTTGTGGTCCTAAATGAAAATTTCTGGATCAAGAAATGGTCTTCTCTTTATTCTATATCAGCGTGTAATATATTTTCAAGGATACAGATTTTCAATCTCATCATACAGAATACTTTATGTCCTAATTTTTCTTGTTTACATGGTACCATTTGTAAACTCATGCTATTATGTACCAACATTTGCGATGATAAAATCATCGGTACTTGTTGGAAATGGCGAAATGTTGTGAAAATTGTAACCGAAAGTTGTCTATTAGGGTGCAGGAACCTTAAGCAAAAGAGAACTACTATAAAACAAAGAACTTTTATGTAGAATTGGATTTAAATATTGAACTGTATTTGTATGTACAATATGATTTAACAAAGCATACTCTAAAGATACAGAATAAGGTACAATTCATATCTTAAATATTCATTATATTTTCTTTGTAATTTTTTTCTTTTCTTTCTGTTTTTTTTTTTTTGCAATTTCTTACTTTCCTTTTTTTTCTATTTCTGTAATATGGTCCGGAAACCACTTTCAATCATCGGAATCATGTGACCTTGACCTTTGACCTTTTGACCCCAAAATCAATAGGGGTCATTCTTGATTCATGGGAATCATTATTGGCAAGTTTCATGACTTTAGGTGCAATACAGGCTAAAATATGGCCAGGAAACCATTTTCAATCATCAGAGTCCTGTGACCTTGACCTTTGACCTTTTGACCCCAAAATCAAAAGTGGTCATTTTCTATTCACAGGAAACATTTCTGGCAAGTTACATGATTATAGGTGCAATACAGGCTGAAATATGGTCCGAAAACCAATTTCAATCATCAAAGTCCTGTGACCTTGACCTTTGGACCCCAAAATCAATAGGCCTCATCCTTGATTCAAGGGAAACATTTCTGGCAAGTTTCATGATTATAGGTGCAATACAGGCTGAAATATGGTCCGGAAACCATTTTCAATCATCTGAGTCCTGTGACCTTGACCTTTGACCTTTTGACCCCAAAATCAATAGGCCTCATCCTTGATTCAAGGGAAACATTTCTGGCAAGTTTCATGATTATAGGTGCAATACAGGCTGAAATATGGTCCGGAAACCATTTTCAACCATCTGAGTCCTGTGACCTTGACCTTTGACCTTTTGACCCCAAAATCAATAGGGCTCATCCTTGACTAATGGTGAGTAAGTGTATGAAGTTTCATTGTTATAGCCTCTTTCGTAGTTGACTTATAGTCCGGAAACCAATTGTTGACGCCCTCCCGCCCGTCTCACATCAAATTAAGAGCCGAGTTTTGCAACTCGGCTAAAAATGTTTCATACTTTATTTCCCCCTTCCTGAACTGTTTCTTCGTAGTGCAGGTGTATACATCATGTACCGTAATTTGGCAAATGTTTTGTGTAAGTGTATATTATTTTAGTGTGAGAAGTTGTGGGTTTTAGTTCAGCTGTTGACATACATTTTTTTAATCATCACACTCATACATGTGTATCACAAAAATTGGACATGTTGGAGGATTTTATCGTTTTTTGAACAAATGATGAAATCACAAACTTCTGATACAAACCACTAATCATCACAATAATTTTGTACTATTCATTAAAGAGCTTCTGTTTTAGTCAATTCTAACATGTACATAAGATTTAGCTGTTAAATGGAAACTATCCAAAAACTTCTCTTAAGAATTGTGAAGTGCCATTAATTCTAAAAAAACAAATTGACTCAGGAAGATTTATAAAATATAAGGGAGGTGCTGCTTCAGACAAGTTTGGCTTCTTTCTATGGTGAGATCTTCATATATCGATCTGCTGGGGAAAGAATTCTGTCATCATTTACAGCACCCCATTATACACAGGGGAAGATAACTTTTTTATTCACAATACTGTGCCTTACTATCACTTTTCACTGCTTTTACAGCACCCATTATAATGCAGGGGGAGATAACTGACCATAATAGTGTTCACAACATGGATACTATTATTTTTCATTCAGTGCTTTTACAGCATTCCACTAAAATTCAGGGGGAGATAACTTACCATAATAGCGTTTACGATGTCGTTACTATTATTTTTCAGAGCTTTGACCGCTTTCTGCCGCGATACGTTCGCCTGTGACATGACAAGCTCAATGTCCTTAGCTTCTACCCCTGTCTCATCAACCTGAAATTATGAATCAAATACTTCATTGTTTGTTTTTTTTAAATGCTGTGATTAAAGTATAGTTTGTTTTCTGAATACATGTATTCAACTTTGAGGAATTTCCTCCACTTGCATCAAGTTCATCTATCTCAAAAGTGTCGACAGAAACTATCAGTATTTTATGAAGGTTTATCAAAGTACGAGCTTTGTAGAGATCCTGTAAATGCCGTTTAGCCATATAACGATAGTCTCACTGAAAATATTAAACACAGAAAGGGTATAATTCCAACAGTACAAATTCACGTAAAGGTTTTCGGCAGTTTATAATTTGTTCATTGTAAAATGTAATGTCACACCTTGTTTACTTTACACCAGGCTCCTTACGGCTTTTATGTAGAGATTTTGTTATCTGAAGTGTCCAATCGATAAAGACCAAAATTTGTACATTTTATGTAGATATGTTGTTATCTGATGCTTCCACTTAATACTAGTCCAACAGGCCAAATATTGTGGATAAATTGAGTGTTTCTCACTATTTGTATTAAATTATATTTTTATTAAGTTATGTCGTTTACCTCAGCCTCCTCCTCGGATTCCTCTTGTATGGGTTGTGACACTGGGTTGGGCACCTCCCCTCCCAATCCTGCTGGGTTATCGGGCGTCTTGAATTTTTTGGCTGCTTCCATCTGTGCTTGCTGACTCAGATCTTCAATCTGTCAAATTTAAAGAAAGGTTATGAAGAGCATACCCTCTAAGCAAATACAGTCTTTCCCAAAACTCACTTGCCCGTCGCCTGAGGCTACTAAAATTTTTGCTCGGCTAGTAGAAATTCTTTATGAAACTATACAAAAAACTAGTAAAATTTATCTTCAGGCTAGTAGCTGAAAAAAGCTTTCGGAAAGACTGCAAAAATACTTGAAACATCCTGTACATACTAAATGTGATACTGAGAATCTTTGAAAATTCTTACCAATTTTGAACTGAGAGCTCTAAATGATGTAGAGGAAAAGTGGGAGAATCAAGTGTTTTGATGGGAAATTTGAACTTTTTACTTTAAACTTTGATGGTCGAAACCTGCCAATTGACAAAAGATGTTTTTTTAATCTAGACACATATTTTTTTCAAAACACATTAGACCTGAGACATGTAAACTTCTTGCCTTTACCTACTTTGTATCTTGGAATATACTTATTATGTCATGTACATCGCAGTGATAGGTGAGGACAGGGGCTATATGCCAGTCCCATTAATTTGAAAGATGGCCCTTTCAAGCCTGTGTACTTTCTTACAAAACGGCCCATTATAATTGTAGAAAATCATAGAAAATGGCCCATTCACAAAATACTCTTCCCAATCACTGTGTTACATGTAATTATCACATCAAAACTCGATAAATTTACTTTGTAGAATTCAAGTTACCATATCTAATATTGATTTACCTTGGCCTCACCAAATACAATGTACGTATCAGAGGCGGGACTTTTATACACGTCTGGTCTGTTTATCACAAAGAGAATATTTTTGGATTTTCGGATGGTTACTCTGGTAACGCCTGTCACCTGTTTAAGACCTGGAAATGAATAAAAATTTACATGAATATACATGTATCAATATCATCAAAACTTATATTTCAACCTTGTTTCCCTTTAGAACTGCCATAATTTTTCTCAATCTTTACCATGTTTATATTTATAGAATAACTGTCTTTTGGAATGTGATTATACTGTGATAACCTACAATGGATCCAGGAATTATGTTCCATAATGCGCGTTAGCGCATTATGAGAAACATAATTCCTGGATCCATTGTAGGTTATCACAGTATAATCACATTCCAAAAGACAGTTATTATATATATTTACATTCCAGTTTTTCATTCTTAAATGACGTTAAAATACGTTTATAAACTCCGTTGCTAAGGCTCTGTTACTACGTACCCTCAAAGTTCAAATCAAGCCAAGTTACTATGACGTCATAGTTTAAACCACGCCACCGTGGTTATACTCCTATAATCACAGTGTAAATTCTATACAAATGAATGGGCATATGTAAATATTCAAAGATATCAAGTGAAGTATTTTCTCTTCTAAAAAATTTTGAAAAGAAAAAAATCTACATAACCCCAGGAGGAAAATCTTTCCACCTTAAATTGGATCTTAACAGCACAACTGGTTGATTTCCGCAACAGGTACATGTACATAAAGATTTCTAGGTCTAACCTAATTTTGATACAATTAGACCTAGATTGATATATTTTCTAACCTAGTTTTGACATAAACTAACCTAATTTTGACATGGCTTTTCTGGCCTTCTTTTCACTTCTGCTTTGTTTTGCCTTGCTAACCAGCTCTTCTTGTATCCCTGCTGCTGCAGCTACCTACAACATCAAAATCATAAACACTGTATCAGCATGATCAGTAAAGTACATCTAGAACTGTCAATAGCAACATATGTCAATAAATGACCTCCTCCTTTACGGTACATGTAGTGCTTGTCAATACTTCACCAAATAATTAATTTAAGTCTTGTCACTGTCTGTTTTAGCTTGTGTTTTATAGTGTTTGGTGAACAACAAGACACAAACTAACATCAGACAAGACAAGACACAAACTAACTAACACATAGTTTGTGTCTGTAGTGTTTGTCAATACTTCACCAAATAATTAATTTAATCCTTGTCACTGTCTGTGTTAGCTTGTGTTTTATAGTGTTTGGTGAACAACTTGTAGTTACCTGTGATGTGTGTTGTTTGACATCCCCGTCTTCCAAGTCTGACATTTCCTTTACACTGTCTGTATCTGACTCTGATGTTAGTTTGTGTTTTGTCTGTATCACTTGTAGATACCTGTTATGTCTGTTGGTTGATGTCTCTATCTTCAAGACAATGTCTGCTTGTGTTTTGTGTGTATGTGTCAAACGTCTTTTCAATAGCATCATTTAAGAACAGATTAATTTGCAGCATGGACCAGACATGCATGTTTCGGGTACTTAACCCTCGTCCGTGATCCTCAATCACAATGTTATCTAGCTAAAAAGTGTGAAAGTTATTGTGTCCAAAAATGTACCGAAAGACGTAGCAGTGTTTGTACTTACCTGTGATGTTTGTTGGTTGACGTCCCCGTCTTCCAAGTCTGGCATGTCCTCGTCACTGTCAGTGTCTGTGCCGGACCCAGATCCCTCGTCTGGTTTAGGACAGTTGGTACAGCATGGTGGGTCCTCCATAGGTTTCTCTACAGCTTTGGATGGCATCTGAAGGATAGAATTTACCATTTCAATTTATTGGTGCTCATTAGCAAGACAGATAAGTACATGTAATCAGTTCCCAAGGCTTCCACCTTACAGGTCTTTTTCAAGGAATAATGAAATTCATCATCAAATCATGTCACTTTCCAGAGTTCTAGGATTTTATTCATAACCACTTACAAACAGGGTGCACAGGACAGTAATTAAATGTCAAAGCTCTCAACTGTCCTGTTCACTAAATCCAGAGCACCTGTCCTGTTCACTAAATCCAGAGCACCCCCTTTTCTTAACTTTTTTAAAGGACAACGTAATTTCCTTTAGTACACATTCAATTTTCATACAAAAAGAAATAGAGATGCGAAAATTTTTTACGAGAAGTAGGCGGGATTTCTACCCAAAGTAGGAGGCGAGAAATCACCGGTTGCCGGCTCTTAATGAGAACCCTGGCAGTGTTTCCATTTGAAGTATTTTTATACCGATAATCGGAAATTTCCCCTCGTCAAATTTGGCGAAATTTTCCCCAAAAAAATGACCGAAATTCCCAATTAGTCAACTGTCGAATTGTCCGTAAAAATACGACCGAAAATGTTTCAGATTTTTCATTCCGTAACCCAAGTCTCTCAAACGCTTAAAGGGACGGTGTCCCTGAAAATTAATTAATTTTACAAACTTTTGTTATGCAAAATCTTTCTTTTCATTTGAAAGTAAACATTCTTATTTGTACAAATTCAAATTTTCAGGCCAATCTAACGCACACTTTGGCAGTTATAGACCTTTAAAAGCGTCATTTTGAATTTGGGGTGCGCAGCTTTAATTCATTCCACTAGCACCACCTACAATGTATTGAGTTTTTACTATAGAGGTATACGGAGATTTAATTCTTACAAAATCGACAATATTAGAGTGGTTACTGCATATTTTCCATTAAAAATTTTTCTAGCTCATTTTTTCTCTATCTAGACCGCTTGGAGTAAAATTTACATTTTCAATAAAAAATTATTTTCAGGGACACTGCATCTTTAAATCATCTGTGTTGAAGTAAACTTGTTTCAAGTGTTCAAGTGATCGTGATTCTGAAATGATTGTATACAACGATGTCGCGCAATGCGTAATACAAAAAGGCTCCGACCGAAAGACGCAAAGGGTCTAACTAAAATTAGCGATGCTTTTAAAAAGCAAACGCCATCAAACCGTACCCCTTTATCAGATCATCAGACAGATGCCGCCATACAGGGGAATGAAAAAGAAGTTGATGTGAACGTTAACGTCGACATAACTTGCTCTGTCTCGGAGACTGATGTCACAGTTCATGGAAGTCATGACACAATTCCATCTTGTATCCACGAAGTCACCGATGGCAAGACTAAGAAGAATGCCACATTGTGCATTGCTGTATCATTGATATAGTCCTCTAACTTCCTGCATTAGTTATTCTTTACATGTTGATAGCTTTGTGTGTAAAATCAATACTTAAGAAAAATTCCCAATTTCAGTGTTTTGTCGCTGTTTTTCCCAATTCAAAGGGTATATGGTACTTTTGAAAAAAAGTGATGGAAACACTGCCTGGCAAATCAGAAAATGATGTGGACTCCTGAAATAAAATTATGTCCAGTGGGTCCCTTCTCTAACTTTAGAGGCCTATATGACGACTGGTTAGCACTGCATTTAAGTAAACCATTTCACAGATGGGGCACCACCCCTGATTTGCGAGATCTTCTCTATAATGAGGTATAGTCCCTGAATTGGGTAATGAAAATATCTCGCAAATGCGAGATGATTGTGATAATAATGAGAATAAATCTGAATTTTGCGGAAAGAACGCAAAAGCGCAACGTTTCTCTGTTTGGTCCGAATTTCCTTTGCCCAATAAACATAACCAGAAGTCTCTGACGAGACTGTAGCTCTCCTGGTTGTTTTGTTTTTTATTTACTCATTGACATGTGAATAAGATACATACACATAAATATCAATTTCTATTTTTCAAGACCATAGGGAGCAGGCATTCTAACAAATTAAAAGTAGCACAACAAAACAACATATCGAATAGACTGCAACTAGAATATCACTCATATAATTCATAATATCCAAGATAAGGTATTTAAAAAAAAGAATGCCACACCCATTTTCCAAGATCCCAGGATGGCAGGGACTGCTAGCTCAAATGAACTATCAATGACATAACAAAACTACAGTTCCATCTTATTGCATTAAGAGTTACAACAACTCTCATTCATTAATAGCTTTGAAGAGTTAAGAGAACAATTATATAGGAAAAATGACCACACCTATTTTCTAAGACCCTGGGGATCAGGGGCTCAAACAAACAAAATATCAGATGCACAACAAGAACACAGACCAAACATATTGCAAAAAGAATGAAGCCTCAACAATTATAGTGTCAGGAGTTGCGAGCACAACATTACAATCTACAAACAGTTATATACTAGGAGAAAATGACCACACCCATTTCCTAAGACCCTGGGGATCAGGGCTCAAACAAAATATTGGTGCACAACAAGACCACAGACCAATCATATTGCAAAAAGAATGAAGTTTAAATCATTTATAGTATCAGAGGAGTTGCGAGCATAGGATTACATAGACTTATATAGCAGAAAATGACCACACCCATTTTCTAAGACCCTGGGGTAAGGGGCTCAAACAAATATCAGGTGCACAACTAGAAACAGACCCATCATATTGCAAAAAGAATGAAGTTTCCATCATTTATAGAGTCAGAGGAGTTGCAAGCAAAAGATTACATAGATTTATATAGGAGAAAATGACCACATCCATTTTCTAAGACCCTGGGGGTCAGGGGCCCAAACAAAATATCAGGTGCACAACTAGAGTAAAGACCCATCATATTGCAATAAGAATGAAGTATCTATCATTTATAGTGTCAGAAGAGTTGCGAGCACAAGATTACACAGAGTTATATAGGAGAAAATGACCACACCCATTTTCTAAGACCCTGGGGGTCATGGGCTCAAACAAAATCTCTGGTGCACAACTACACCATAGACCCATCATATTGCAAAAAGAATGAAGTATCTATCATTTATAGTGTCAGAGGAGTTGCGAGCACAAGATTACATAGAGTTATATAGGAGAAAATGACCACACCCCCATTCTCTAAGACCCTGGGGGTCAGGGCTCAAACAAAATCTCAGGTGCACAACTAGACTACAGACCCATCATATTGCAAAAAGAGTGAAGTCTCTATCATTTATAGTGTCAGAGGAGTTGCGAGCACAAGATTACATAGAGTTATATAGGAGAAAATGACCACACCCATTTTCTAAGGTCCTGGGGGCCAGGGGCTCAAACAAAATATCAGGTGCACAACTAGACCACAGACTCATCATATTGCAAAACGAATCATGTCTCTAGCATTTATAGTGTCAGAGGAGTTGCGAGCACAAGATTTCATAGATTTTCATGACCACGCCCATTTTCTAAGACCCTGGGGGTCAGGGGCTGAAACCAAATGTCAGGTGCACAACTAGACCACATATCAAGTAAGATGCAAAAAGAATTAGCTTTCTATCTCCTATGGTTTCAGAGGAGTTGCGAGCACAAGAATTGTTTACGGACGGACGGACGGACAGACGGACAGACGGACGGACGCCGGACGACGGGGTATCGCATAAGCTCGACTGGTCAGAGACCAGTAGAGCTAAAAATGTTTACCATCAACGTATCGGATGCTGCAATGAAGCAGGAACTTGAAAATTAGAGATGCTTCAGGCTGAGAATCTTACCTACCCCCGACTTCAATGTTTATTTTCACCTTTAAATAAAATTTCTTTGATGGAAAAAGCCAACTGAGATGGTTGTGACATCTTTGAAAAACGTTTCTATGCACTGATCCGGATATGACATTTGCATAATGAGCCAATGAGCATCAATCTAGTTCACTGCCCTACTTTTGTTATCAGTTCCTGTCATCATGTATGGAGAGCAATACATAACATAGACTTGTGCATGTTGAATGTTCAGCAACATTGGATTTTTCTTTAATGCTCCATCATAATGTCAAGTTGGTATCATTTCAGACTACTGTTCATTGAATTTTTATTCATCATGTTTATTTAATTTTTTATTCATAGAATAAACGTATTTGTGAAAACATAGGTAATCACAGATTACAAAGCTCACCTCGTGACAGCAAAATTCAATTCTTACATATTTCTTAGTACATGTATATTGGCTTTTAAAGGCAAAACCACTCAAGCAGAAAAAGTAGGTCAAGGTCATTTTATGAAAGTTTGATCCAGACATGATTCTAGTGTTCAAAGAAAAAAGCTGAAGGGGGGTCTGGGGGTCCTCCCCCAGCGGGGTGTATAGGGGCAGCGCCCCTATATCAGGGGGACCTGGGGGCCAAAGGCCCCCAGCTGAAAACGACAATTTTCATCATTAAAGACCCTTCAGAACAGCTTTCTTGGGGTAAAAAATACAGCTTTAAAGTGTTGTTATATTGAAACGAAAATATAAATATATTGATTTTTCTTGTACTTTTTGAGAGGGCTAGGGGTTCACTATCAACGCTCTCATTTCCACGGATTCTTGAGTAATAATGCCGGAGTCAAGGGCCTTTACCTCTACCTCTCCCCTCTGGACGACCGACCATATGCTTTTAGACATTTCTCTTAAGTTCAAATACAAAACAAAACCGACGAAAGTTCGATCTGGCTGCCAGGGAACAGTCGCGAATTTCCTTTGCTCCCTGTTTCGGATGAATACTAATCGTTGATTGGTCGAATGGTTGCCTATTGACCAATTAGAAATCACGACACATCGCAAAACGGCAAAGGTAAAACATCGATTCTATAACTGATTTGTCAAATTCCGGAATTTACGAAAGAGCGGAAATTATAAAAACGAGCGGAATTTAACGATTCTCGAAGCAGAATTCCACTTTAAAGGGGAGAAAAACCATATCTGTTGATCAAAGATACATCCAATATGCAAGTTTGGTACATGTAGCAGTTATACTTTGCTCAATATTGGCTTTATAGAGCAAAATCACTCAAGCGGAAAAAGTAGGTCAAGGTCATTTTATGAAAGATTGATCAAAGATACATCCAATATGCAAGTTTGGTACATGTATCACTTATACTTTGGTCAATATTGGCTTTTAAAGGCAAAATCACTCAAGAGGAAAAAGTAGGTCGAGGTCATTTTATGAAAGTTTGATCAAAGATACATCTAATATGCAAGTTTGGAACATCTAGCACTTATACTTTGCTCAATATTGGCTTTTAAAGGCAAAATCACTCAAGCGGAAAAAGTAGGTCAAGGTCATTTTATGAAAGTGATCAAAGATACATCCAATATGCAAGTTTGGTACATGTATCACTTATACAAAAATGTACTTTGCTCAATATTGGCTTTTAAAAGCGAAATCACTCAAGTGGAAAAAGTAGGTCAGATGCTGCATCCGATGCATGGGTCCATCTCGGCATCCAAAGATGAATCACTTGTGCCAGTTTGGTTACTGTAGCATTAGTACTTTGTCAGATACTGAGCTACCCCAAACTTCTTAACCAAGTCACTCAAGCGGAAAAAGTAGGTCAGATGCTGCATCCGATGCATGGGTTCACCTCAGCATCCAAAGATGAATCACTTGTGCCAGTTTGGTTACTGTAGCATTAGTACTTTGTCAGATACTGAGCTACCCCAAACTTCTTAACCGGACGCGGACGCGTGGGGTTATAGCATAAGCTCACTCAACTTCGTCGAGGTGAGCTAAAAATAAAACAAATTATCAGTAATGAAATATTCAAATATTTCAATTATTTTCTTCTTGAATATAGAAATGGTATGTTATGACATAATTATTCAAGGTTTTCATTATTTTATGTCAACATCACTTATTCATTACTAAACATAATGAAATCTGGATAAAAGGATCATTCTTGTGACAAATATTGATGGTTTGGAAAGACAACTCTTACACGATGCATCTCTGATGAACAACAACATTGAATATTATAACCCTAATGGGCCGCCATAGATTATTGACCATGCACTTTCTTGTGACGATGATTTTGCCTCGATGTGCAATCTAATATGCGCAGTAGATTGCTGAAAAGAAAGTGGAGAACCTCAGCTCATCACATGTTAGTAAGTTTGTGGAAAAATAACGAAGTTTGCTGGAGAAATTACCAAATTTGTTATGTGAATATGGCACGGAAATGCAGAGGAGCTGATTTCAAATTAGCATATTTCAAAGTCGCATCATTTTATTGCATAAAACTTGATTTGTCAAGAAGTAATGTGATCTAAATATTCGTGCCATTGGCCGACAATGCTGCGCTTTTTTATTTTTTCATACGAATTTCACAAAAGTAATAAAACTGAACCAAAAATCTCGAATAAGTGCACAGGGGCCACCTTACATGGAGGTTAAATCTCCCCACTTTTCCCTCGATTTCCCAACAAATCCAGCAAAAGGGAGAAAAAAGGGATGACTTTCACTTTCGACTCGACCACAATCACACATCGCTATCTCCACTAATTTTGCATGCATCGACAAAAACTTGGTACCGATCGATCAAGGAAAGTCTATTCTCTTTGAATATCAACACCTTCTTGCTGCTTACCCCTATTTTTCCTTCGCTTTTTCACGAAATCAACGCTCTCGACGAATCTGGACATCTACAGGCAACAGAAAAGTGTGATATTTTCGTCTCGATAATGCGACACCATCCCTCATTATAGAGACGATCTCGCAAATCAGGGGTGGTGCCCCACCTGTTTCATTCTGATTGTGAAAAACAAAAAAAAATTAGGGATTATAAGACGTAATTTTCACTATTTAGACAAGGAGTCGTTCACTGCATTATACAAATCCATTGTGAGACCGCATTTAGAATATGCCTCGACAGTCTGGAGTACAATCAACAAAAAGGATGCGGCTAGCATTGAAAATACACAACGGAGAGCTACGAAATTAATCAGGGAAATTAGCCATTTACCATGTAGCCAAAGGTTAAAATATTTAGGACTACCATCTTTAGAATATAGAAGGATTAGAGCGGACATGACCCAGACATTTAACAGGTTGGGGAAAACTTCAAATCGAGCTATTATAGCTTGATCAGGCTATAATAGCTAGAACAAGCTATTGCCTAATAACATTTTTCAATACAAAATTTAACTAAAATCAAAATTTTTGAAAAATATTCACTGATTCCATTTGTACTCGATATATATCAAAAATTTTAACAAGACACATATACTCAAATATGGACCGATGATGAGCAACAAGATTTTGAAAAAACAAAAAATTTGAGGTTCCTTATCTCCTTACCTGTTGGTATTTCAATAGGGGTTTCTATACAAAAGTTATAGTATTTTATCAGTACTAGTGCGACTTGTAAACAAAATTTAATTATCATCAATTTTTAATTTTTTTCTTAAGAAAAAAATAGTTTTATGATAGCTACATGGAGCTATTATAGCCCGATCGAACTATTATAGCTCGATCTGAAGTTTTCCCCAACCTGTTTAAATTTATAAAAGGATTTGACACAATGGATGCAAATGTTATAACATTATCTGGAAATACAAGGACAAGGGGAAACAAATACAAATTGGAAAAAAACATAGCAGATTGAACATAAGGAAATTCAGCTTTGCGCCGAGAATAATCAATGCATGGAATAGTCTCCCTGACAACGTAGTGGATGCTGATACAATTAACACCTTTAAGAACAGATTGAACACCCACTGGAAGAACCAGGATATTAAATTCCACCCTACTTGCATCACCCCCTATGCTACAGATGAAAGATTTGGCTCAAACACTAGAGAGGATCTGGAGGGTCATTCGGCCAATGGTTAGATCCCAACAGGAGGTAACAAGGTAACAGGTATCACTCACAAATCGGCCCAGTTCACAGGCCGAAAGATCGCCTGACAATTATTCGTATGTGCCTCTAAAAAAATCTTTTAGTAACGCATACGCATACCCGGACGATCTTTCCGCCTATGGCCCAGTTGCAATGCCATTCACCGTTCTCGAGCATGGAGGGAATCCTTCAGTTTTCCCGTTAATATTACGTTTATAGAAAAATCACATGTTCAGCAATTGAAAATGGCATCTAATGTTTCAAACTAGACATTAACCTTTGATATTAAATTAGAGGACGACTTGATTGAGATGGATTTAAAAGTTGTTCGTCAACTTCGCCTCGCAACGGCTTGATGATCATCGAAAAAGGACTTCCGGTTATGAAGTCGTTTCTTTCCTTTTCTCGTTCGCTCCAAGTCCATACCTGCGTCGTTTCGTCATTCAAGTAGTTACTCCTTCGCTACAGCTAGCAGCTGCAACTACCCTTTTATAGGATCTTTCCTATTTTACCGGTTTTTCCGTAGAAATAAACTGCATTTTGAAATGTCAATTTATACTTGATAACTTATAGTCTGGGATGTATCACTGGGTTGGGTGCACCCCCCTTAATCCTCCAAAACCGGCCTAACTTTGTAGCATTTTTTGCGCTCTTTCAGATAAAAATTTGTCTCATGGAAATTTCCATTGCAAAAGTGGTGTTTTGGGGGGAAAACATGTTTTTTTTTGTCAAAAATCACTGAAAATAGGAAAAAAATTATAACTTTTATATGGTTGATGTTTTTAAACATTGAAAAGTGTAGCTCTTTCAGATTAAATAAGTTGCAAGTTTCAATTCCTATTTTTACTGTGTGTTTTGGGGTAAAAAAGTCGAATTTTTGCCAAAATTCACAGAAATTTGAGGAAATTTTAATTTATTTCTGCTTCTCAGTTCCTCAATATTGCATATGATTGTTCAATGATGATTTAAAAAACATCTTTAAAGTCTCCTCTTTCAAATGACATTAATTTTATATTCTTATTTTTTTTTTGCAAAATCCTCCAAATTAATTATTTTATACAGAAACCTGTATTTTCAATCAGAAATCTCAGATTTCTGTATATTTATTTAATGAACCCTTATTTGTTATAAAAGCAATGATTGAAAGCTATTTTCTAGTGTAACTTTTCACACTCTATCAGATTATATATGTTTTACTAACATTTCATTCAAAATCAACATGTTTTTTTTTTGGGAAAAACATATTTTTTCATTTAAAAATAGCTGATTTCTGGAAAATATTTATTGAATCTATAGAAGTTCTTGAAATGATAGCAGGAATGTATTTGAACTGTAATTAATTTATTTAGGTTCACTTATAAATTACATGTATGAAACATAAAAGGTATATTTTCTACTTAATTTTGGGGCAAAATGCCTGTTTTTTGTCTAGAAATTACAGATTTCTGGAAAAATTTTATTAATTCATTTTCTTTGCTAAAACTATACATTTAAAGCTATTATCATTATAGAAAGTAATCATCTTGTCAGATGATTGTGAAATTAAATGTAATAATTAATTAAAACCATCATTTTTGGTAAAATATGCATTTTTATGCAAAAACCACTTATTTTGAGAAAATAAGTATTAGCTCTTTTAATTTGCCTAAATTGATATGTTTTAGCTTTGATATTATGCTATTTCTTATTATAAATGGATAGAAATGTTATTTGATAATTGAAATTTAATTTATATCTTATTTTGGGGCAAAAAACCTTATTTATGTGAAAAATTCACTTATTTCTGTTAATATTTTTTAAAATTTATATTTCTTATTTAATCAACACTGGAGAGGTTTCATATAATTGGATGGCATAAATGTGATCAAGTTTAATGAGTTAGAAGAGATTTCTTTGATTATCTTGCTATTTTTGGTGGAAAATCTTGATTTTTATTTCAAAATCGCTAATTTCTGGAAAATCCTTATTACTATGAAATCAGACGTTATTATTTATATTCAAAAGAGTTCCTGGGTATATCATAGCTTGTTCTTGTAAGTCATATGCATTTGAAATATCCTCTGTTAATTCAATTGGTATTTTGGGGCAAAAACCTAATTTATGTGCAAAATTCACTTATTTCTGTGAAAATTGTTTTAAATCTATACTTTTTATTCAATCAAAGCTGGAGAGGTTTCATATAATTGGATGGCATAAAAGTGATCAAGTTTAATGAGTTAGAAGAGATTTCTGTGATAATCTTGCTTTTTTGGGTGGAAAATCCATTTTTGTTTAAAAACCGCTGATTTCTGGAAAATCCTTATTACTATGAAATGTGTCGTTATTATTTATGTTAAAAAGTGTTCCTGGGTATATCATAGTTTGCCCTTGTACGTCATATGTATTTGAAGTATCCTCTGTTAGTTTAATTGTATTTTGGGGCGAAAAATATGTTTTTTTATGAATTATATATAGCCTATATCAAGAAACTTACTATAGAAAGTCTCATATTTCAAACTATGATTATTATCCTTTGTATTTCCTATTCAACTGAAATATAAGACTTTCAATAATTAGTTTCTTGATATAGGCTATATATTCATATAAAACGTATTTTTTGCCCCAAAATACCAATTAAATTAACAGAAGATACTTCAAATACATATGACGTACAAGGACAAACTATGGTATGCCCAACACTTTAGAATAAGAATAATAACGATACATTTCATAGTAATAAGGATTTTCCAGAAATCAGCAGTTTTTAAATAAAAATGGAGATTTTCCACCCAAAAAAGCAAGATTGTCACAGAAATCTCTTCTAACTCATTAAACTTGATCACTTTTATGCCATCCAATTATATGAAACCTCTCCAGCTTTGATTGAATAAAAAGTATAGATTTAAAACAATTTTCACAGAAATAAGTGAATTTTGCACATAAATTAGGTTTTTTGCCCTAAAATACCAATTGAATTGACAGAGGATATTTCAAATGCATATGACTTACAAGAACAAGCTATGATATACCCAGGGACTCTTTTGAATATAAATAATAACGTCTGATTACATAGTAATAAGGATTTTCCAGAAATTAGCGATTTTGAAATAAAAATCGAGATTTTCCACCCAAAATAGCAAGATAATCAAAGAAATCTCTTCTAGCTCATTAAACTTGATCACATTTATGCCATCCAATTATATGAACCTCTCCAGTGTTGATTAAATAAGAAATATAAATTTTAAAAAATATTAACAGAAATAAGTGAATTTTTCACATAGATAAGGTTTTTTGCCCCAAAATAAGATATAAATTAAATTTCAATTATCAAATAACATTTCTATCCATTTATAATAAGAAACAGCATAATATCAAAGCTAAAACATATCAGTTTAGGCAAATTAAAAGAGCTAGTACTTATTTTCTCAAAATAAGTGGTTTTTGCATAAAAATGCATATTTTACCCAAAAATGATGGTTTTAATTAATTATTACATTTAATTTCACAATCATCTGACAAGATGATTACTTTCTATAATGATAATAGCTTTAAATGTATAGTTTTAGCAAAGAAAATGAATTAATAAAATTTTTCCAGAAATCTGTAATTTCTAAACAAAAACAGGCATTTTGCCCCAAAATTAAGTAGAAAATATACCTTTTATGTTTCATACATGTAATTTATAAGTGAACCTAAATAATTACAGTTCAAAATACATTCCTGCTATCATTTCAAGAACTTCTATAGATTCAATAAATATTTTCCAGAAATCAGCTATTTTTAAATGAAAAAATATGTTTTTCCCCCAAAAACACGTTGATTTTGAATGAAATGTTAGTAAAACATATATAATCTGATAGAGTGTGAAAAGTTACACTAGAAAATAGCTTTCAATCACTGCTTTTATTACAAATAAGGGTTCTTTAAATAAATATACAGAAATCTGAGATTTCTGATTGAAAATACAGGTTTCTGTATAAAATGATTAATTTCGAGGATTTTGCAAAAAATAAGAATATAGAATATATGTCATTTGAAAGAGGAGACTTTAAAGATGTTTTTTAAATCATAATTGAACTATCATATGCAATATTGAGGAACTGAGAAGCAGAAATAAATTAAAATTTCCTCAAATTTCTGTGAATTTTGGCAAAAATTCGACTTTTTTACCCCAAAACACACAGTAAAAATAGGAATTGGAACTTGCAACTTATTTAATCTGAAAGAGCATAAAAAAATACTATATATTTACACTTTTCAATGTTTAAAAACATCAACCATATAAAAGTTATAATTTTTTTCCTATTTTCAGTGATTTTTGACAAAAAAACCCCATGTTTTTCCCCCAAAACACCACTTTTGCGATGGAAATTTCCATGAGACAAATTTTTATCTGAAAGAGCGCAAAAAATGCTACAAAGTTAGGCCAGTTTTGGAGGATCAAGGGGGGGGGGTTGCACCCAACCCAGTGATACATCCCAGACTATTAAGGCTGCCGTTACGAGAGATCATTGATGTAGAGAAAGGGCGCAGCCAAGCCCGAAACTCAGTCTAGATTCAACCTCACATTTATTTATAGAATATTTGAGAGTCAAAGCAAATTTCAAGGGTCAACCACGATTTGTCCTTTACAAATTAGTAAACCATTTCATCCTGCCTCAACGAAAAAAAAAGGGGGGGGGGGGATGGGGTGTCTGTCATGGTATCTATTTGAAAGATAAAGTTTTGCGTCTTAATTATTATTACATGCATATGAATAGAAATATCCGCTAACATAATAACTGGGTCTTGACATTTGCCAGGGCTGAAGTTTACAACAGGGGACGGATGCTGAAGGGGGATTCGAGGCACGGAGTCGGAGGGGGGGGGGCATGGAATGGAATGGGGAGACGTCTTTCTGAAAACCTAAAGGGGAGAGAGCCTCCGCATCGAAATAAAAAAAAATTAGAAGAAGAAGAAAAGAGAACAAAATTTAGCACAATCCGAGGCATAAATTTGTTTCCCTAGTCTCGTGCAGACCGTTTATGAAGGATTGGCTTATGTAAAAATCAATCCCCCCAAATGCAGAAAGCATGCATTTCTTAAAAAAAGGGGGGCTGGATTAGTTTTCTCCCTATACTTCCCAACCAGGACGTGAATCAAACCTTTTGGTGGCCTAACTCAATATGTACTATCTTTTTGAATTGAAACGTTCTCACGAATTGAGCTTGTTAATTACACATTTGTTGTTTTTGTCACGTATACATAAGTGAAGTCAAGACTTCCGTCTATAGAAGGCGCCGACTTGTTAATGTGATCTTTAGTTAAATTTAGGGCATAATTATTATACTGTTTATTCAGTTTTACAATAGATATCCTGTAGATTTGAATCAGTTTCATCTTATTGTATGTAAAAGTGATAAGTAGTGACACTTGATGTGGTTACCATAGGAAAATGTGAAGTAGTGACACTTGATGTGGTTACCATAGGAAAATTTGAAGTTCTGAGAACTTCCCAAATTAACTGATTTACTGTAAACGTGGTTATTTTCGCTGGGGTAAAATTTCGCGATAATAACATCCAAACGTTACGCGTGGGGAAAATGTTCGCGATAAAGATGTCTTTCCCATTGTAAGAATGCAACGGGGATATTTTCTCGTGGGGGAAATTTTCGCAAAGTCCCTCGATTCGCGAAAAACTCGAAAATTACCCCCACGCGAAAAATTCCACGTTTGATTAATTCAAAATGTTTTTTAATATCTTTTTTATTGTTGAATGATTATCCTTCTTATCTGGAATACAATATATTGGATATACTACTAATTGATTGAAGCGAAGAAATTGAAACCTTTCCGCATATGATTTTGTGTAAAACGACATACAAATATTCATTTTCAAATATTTTTCAAAAACATTCATAATGCAAATTGGAGTTATCTTTCTTGTAAGTCAGAAACACTGAATATTTCCGAATAATAATGTTTATTAGACATTTTTTTAATTTCAAAAGAGAACTCATTACCTCTATGTAATATGCTTGAAGCATAAATTGACTTAATCAATATTTTAAACAAAAACAAACATTGCAAAAAACAGTGCACTGTTATCAGGTAGGAATAAACAGGTACAACATGTCAAGTCGGTAATGTAATATAAACTGGCATTATTTCTGTATGATTTGATATGTATTTGAGATTGGGGAACTCTTCGATGTGAAGACTCAAAATTTTGGGTGCCGGATATGTCCTTAAGGACACGACGTTGTGCACGATCATGTCGTTTATATCTTAGGATTTTAAGGTGGCTCCACAGAGTATCCGAATATATAGTCTTTTCGGAGGCTCTCTTACCGAGGATATTGACGTCATTATGATTATGACGTCATGATAACGCGCCAAAAAAATATGGTGAACTCGCCGAAGAATAGTGTCCACAGCGCTCGGAATTTTCGGCGTTCAAACTCTTCTATCTCGCTTATTTCAGAACGGATTTCAGCAAGTTTGGTATCGATGAAACCAAAACATTATCGTCTACAATCTGATAGTAAATAATTTTAGCTAGATTTATCGTTTAATCTATATACGTACAAAAATATCCATGAATGAGACCCCTGGTTATCGCTGTAAAAGTTTCCTTTTTATAACGTCATCATCGGAAATTCAACAACTTGTTACTTTGAAATAAAATCCAATAGGAGAATATTGGTTTAGATATCTAACAGGCTATTTCTTGGAGATTTTAGCGATATAATGGATCAGATATTTAAAGTATTGTATCTTTGATTATCTATGATCAGGAGAATTTTTCTGCAATTTTGTCAACTTTCCTATTTTGCAGCGAAACGTTATCGAACTAAGTTTCTTTGTTTGAAAACTTAAAGCGAACGAATTTTAGTATCAATCCTGCTTTGTTCAAAGATGTATCCATTATGCAGATAACTAAACGCATTATCGAGAACGAGCGAGGTGAATGACGTCCATAAAAATAAGTTCTCGTTTACTTTTTCCCTTCTCTCAGATTCATACTGCCGTATATCTCTGATTTTGTTAAATTTTACACACTATTTTAAAGATACGGTGTCCCTGAAAATACATTATCTTTACAAAATTTTATAATGCAAAATCTTTCTTTTCATATGAAAGTTTACATTCTCATTTGTATAAATATAAATTTTCAGGCGAATCTAACTCATACTTTCGTAGTTAACGTAATTTTTAATTTGGGGTGTGCAGCTCTAATTCATTTCACTAGCGCCACCTACAAATGTTTGCGTTTTTACAATAGAGGTATATGGAAATAAAATTTTACAAATTCGGCAATATTATGGTCGTTACTGCATATTTTTCAAATAAAACTTTGTATAGGTCCTATTTTCTTATATCTAGACCCATAGGAATAAATTTTACGTTTTCAATAAAATTTATTTTTAAGGACACTGTATCTTCAAAATATCTTAAGCCATAGAAAAAACCTTTTCTATGGGGGAAATTTCTATGACAGGAGGGGAAAAATATAAATTCCAGGGAGGGGAATGGGGCCGAATATCGCCGAATTCGTTTGAAAAAAAAAACACCGAAAAAAGAATAAGGGCGTCCTATTTTGAATTCGAGCAAATAAAAGAAAACAAATCCAAGCCTCTTAGTTGTTTATGCGATAGAGAAAACTCTCTCTCTCTCTCTCTCTCAACTTCATGTGAAGCCCCTCTCAGGAAATATTTTTTTTACGCTCTTTGCATTTTCCCTGCGTAATAAATTAGATTGTCCTCGAAGCTTGTGTAACGTGACCGAGGTAGGGGTCACCAACTGATATATAAAATTTACGGTAGGAAAACAATACAAATTCAAATATCAAAGTACTTTCCTTCAGTTACTTGACTGACTAGACGATTCGACAAATGATTGACCAATGATTGGTACATGAAACAAATCAAATGTATAATTACAGAGGGGAGATTATTTACACGACAATGACAACACTCTGTCACCTGGCTCTTGCCTCTGACGATTGCCTCTGGTACTTGCCTCTGACTACTGTATAGCCTCTGACACAGTACCTCTGACACTCGCCTCTGACAGTAGCCACAGGTTACTGTATAGCCTCTGGCACGCACCTTGCCTCTGGCACAATACCTTATTACCAAATGCTACCTATCGATCGCTATCAACCTTATGCAGGTAATGTTTAGCGTTACTATATTTAGAACCTTACACCTCGGTAGCTTGACAAAGAGTGTGTCACGACGGACGCCGCTTCCTTATATACTGGACGGATACACATTAGCACATACACCGATCCCGTCTATTTAAAGATAAAAAAACATTACATTGCTCCCCTCTTAGCTTTATTCGTCCCGAATGAAGACAACAACAATACTAACCAAAAAGTCCAGTGAACACTAACAATAAGATAATTGTATTTACATATTTACACACTGCTTACCACTTTACGCGGTCACAAAGTCTGTCATCCAGACAGGAGGACGTCTGTGGCGTTTGCCAGTGTCCAGCGGCACAGAATCTACAACAGATTCTTGATCTGAGCGTTCTTGCTCCTTGTTACTGGTGTCAGATGACGGTATTGCGACATCGTCACCTTGCTCTGTGTCATCTGAGCTTTGTTTGGTGTTTTGGATCTAGCTCAACCTGCCAGTATCCTGAGAAGAGATCGAGAGTGGAGAACCAAGAGAACCCTTTCATGTGGTCTAGCGCCTCGTCAATTCTTGGGAGGGGATAGGCATCTTTCACTGTGCATGCATTCAGCCGCCTATAATCAACACAAAACCTGAACGTGTTGTCTTTCTTTTTCGCCAGTACAACAGCTGAGGCCCAGGGACTAGTCGATGGCTCTATAATATTGTATTCAAGCATCTCGTCAATATTCCTATCTATTTCACTGGTGAGATGTACGGGTACTCTACGGAGTGGCTGCTTAATGGGTCTTGACGTCCCGGTGTCAATCTTGTGTTTGACCAGTGTCGCTTTACCTAGTTCTTTATTACTTTTAGCAAACATGGCACGATGCTTGTAAAGGAAATCTTTTACTTGTGACTGTTCGTCCTGTGTCAGATTACGAGAGGACTCACTTGCCAATTTCTCTAGCTCTTCATCTAAGATTTCATCTTGGCATTGGGACACCTGTACTTCTTCAGCACTTTCCAGTTGCCCTATATCAGTATCTTTGTATACTACCTTAGATGTATCTTCGAGATTGAGAAGTCTCACCGGTATTATTCCCGTATCATCCGTTGCCACTAACACTCTGGCAGTTAGTGGTCTAGAACTTGTCAGTGACTTTACAGACGACTCGATAATACCTACCAAAGGCAATATCTCATTAGGTTGTTTGTCAATTTTCCCTTGAATTACCATCTCGCTCCTTGGTGGTATGCTTACCGTCTGACAAGATGTAATCCTGAAACAACCTATCCTACCTTCAAATGTCAAAGGTAATGTATGACTCATGTCTTTGGCAATGAATCTTGCATCACTGATATCGAGTAAATAGCCACACTCTTTAAGAGCATCTAACCCTAATATACCTTGTGCTAGAATACTAGATACTACTGCTTGTATCTTTACCTGTTTCTGGCCAAGTGTTATGGTAACTTCTGTGAAACCATCTATCGGCATTTCTTTTTCGTTTGCAGTAAATACCTTCATATCTGTGTCATGCAATACCAGGTTCAGTTGTTCGAAATGTTCCCTAGAAATGATTGTAACAGTTGAACCTGAATCAACTAGAAACTTACCAGGGACCCCATTAATACGGACGTCTACGTATATACCAGCACCACCTGAACAATTACCTAAAGATGCAGACGCGTGCTTGTTACTACCTACTCCTGATGTTGGAGCCTTGGACTCGTCCTTGTGTTCATTTGGGCCTTTGATAGCCTTAGGACATTTCTTTTTCACATGCCCTTTCTCGTGACAATTGTAACACTCTAGGTCCTCTAGCTTCTTCCTGCGTCTCTGACCTTGATAACCCTTTGCCTGGGACGTTGCAGTCTTTAGCTGCTGTATTTCCTTACCCATAGTTTCCACAGAACTTTGCAATTTCTCAATCAGACGTTTCATGTCGTCTGACTCATTTGCTTCACTTGTAACCTGACGCTGATAGCCTTTACTTCCAGTTTTATCCTCTGCTCTGAGGAAAGCCTCTAGCTCTACTGCATGCCTTATTGCATCATTCAGGTCCTTTGGACGAGCCTGTTTAATTCTGATTCGCATGTCAGAGTCTGGTAAGGCATCAAGAAACTGTTCCCTAGCAAGGGTTTCTCTTACCTCTGACGGTGCACTTGCGTAAGCTAAATTTGCAAGTCTACGTATAGCTTGACCAAGTTCCGGGATGGTCTCTGTCGCACGCTTACGCCTTTCCCGCAGTTGAACTCTGTATAATTCTGTTTGATTAGGTGGAAGGAACCTATCTTCAAGAGCTTTGATCAACGACGTGTAGTCATCCTTCTTGGAGTCAGGGAGATCACCAAGTACAGCTTGAGCATGACCCCGTAATGATGCTGCGAGGTAAAGCCCCTTGTCATCATCAGTCCACCTGTTAATTTTACTTACCGACTGAAAATGTGATTTGTAATCAAGCCAGTTACCAATACCATCGTAAGTGGCAGGTTTTATCTCTCTCCTTCTGTCAAAGGCAGGAGATTGTACATGACTATTTACCTGACCTGGTGTCGGTACATTGCTTGTTACAGTTGGTGTCTGTACATTGCTCGTTGCCTGTCCAGTAGGTGTATTATTACCTACGTTACCTTGTTGTCTGTTTGTATTGTGCCTGTACGTGACACCACTAGAGAACTGACCAATATTATCAGAGTTTGCAAAACCAACTCTGCGCCTGGTACTTTGACTGTTGGTACCACGGACATCTGGGACAGAGGATCTGCGCATTGTAACAATACCAGAGTCTAAGGAGACATGACCCGGCCCGTTACCTTGTAAGTGAGTATTAGGAGTCGAGTGGCGCATACTATTTTCCTGAATACTACGTTCAATAAGTTGAATCTCAGCCTCTAACAATGTCACCTCACGTTGTAAATCGTCAGCAGACATACTACAACTAATACTACCGAAAATGAAAAAAAAAATCAGCCCAGCGCTTGCCACCAATTTTATGTAACGTGACCGAGGTGGGGGTCACCAACTGATATATAAAATTTACGGTAGGAAAACAATACAAATTCAAATATCAAAGTACTTTCCTTCAGTTACTTGACTGACTAGACGATTCGACAAATGATTGACCAATGATTGGTACATGAAACAAATCAAATGTATAATTACAGAGGGGAGATTATTTACACGACAATGACAACACTCTGTCACCTGGCTCTTGCCTCTGACGATTGCCTCTGGTACTTGCCTCTGACTACTGTATAGCCTCTGACACAGTACCTCTGACACTCGCCTCTGACAGTAGCCACAGGTTACTGTATAGCCTCTGGCACGCACCTTGCCTCTGGCACAATACCTTATTACCAAATGCTACCTATCGATCGCTATCAACCTTATGCAGGTAATGTTTAGCGTTACTATATTTAGAACCTTACACCTCGGTAGCTTGACAAAGAGTGTGTCACGACGGACGCCGCTTCCTTATATACTGGACGGATACACATTAGCACATACACCGATCCCGTCTATTTAAAGATAAAAAAAACATTACACTTGTTTTGATTTTTTTTCTATGTTAATGGTATTTCTAGATGTTGCAATAGGAGCTATATGTCGATAATATAAATATCCTTCAATGCCCTCAATCCTCCTAGTATCGTTAGTCATCCAATTAACAGTTACATGTGCACACTGTAATTGAGTTTCTAGATACGCTCCTGAATCTGGCTTTAACATATAGCCTGATCTTTTAAAATTTCTTATTCATAAAAGACAGAGAAAATTATTTCTTCCCTGTCCCGAAACGTATACGAAACAGCGCCTAGCTCCCCCCATTTATAAGTCGGTACCCGATTATTTGTCACGACCTACTTTGAGAAAAACTTACGCCTACTTTCTTAGTAAAGAAACTCTGGTTAATCGCAAAATCTCTTTCAGAATCGCCCCCTTCTTAAAAGATTATTGAGAACTCTGCCCCTGCCTCAAAAAATAAAAAAATATCAGGATGAGAGTGCATTAGTTCTTAATTCTGCGTCTTTCTCCCTCTAGATTCGCGCTTTTACTCTCTCTTTTCCTTAATTTCTTTGAGGGGGGGGGGTGGCATTCTGTTTTTTAGACACATCAAGAATCTCCTATGTATGGACACACACTATGAAAGCTTTGTAAGGTTTCCGTTAAGGCCATTTCCGTCCAGAATTCCTACAAAATCCTGTAGTCATACGCTGATTTTTTACTTACCTCTGACGTCACTATGTATATGGATTGCAACGTAGAAATTAGGGGGGGGGGGGTTACATAAATAGTCATAACTTCCGTTCGCTAGGTTCGATTTTGTTCATATTGCATAGAAGTACTTCAAATACAATAATTGATCATTTGATATTTGTTTCAAGAAAATTAAACGATAGAATACCATGCAATAGGCATATAACGTCAAAAAATGACGATCGAAACACGAGTTTTTAACCTCCTAGATGATCTTAAATTTGTAGTGATTCCTCCATTTTCTTAGTTTATTTCAATATCTTTGTTTAAAGATGAAAAAATAGTTTGAATATAAAATTAAATCATAAAAGCATTCATAAATTCAGCAAAATATTTTAAAAATCAGCATACTTTCTTCAATTTGGCAACGTTGGCAAAAATAGAAGAGAAACCCCAAAACCGCCAAAATTCAAAGCGTCATGAAAACCGTTACGTAGGTTCGATTTTGTTCATACTTTGCAAAATTTAATCTTGTATACCAATTATCAAATTCTGAGAGTATCAGAAAAATTAAACGAGAGGATCTTTTTTGGGGGGTAGGTGTGTGGAGCCACCTTAATTCATTCAGTTAGATAAGAATAAGTGTAAGACATTATATCTAGAGAACACTTTGAACAACAGAAAATTTTCTCTCTTTTTTTTTTACTTGTAATGATATGGTGTACGTAAAGAGGTGGTCACAATTAACCTGCCGTACAATCACTTGCGTGCTGTCTGCGTGCAAAAACCTAGGCAAACTTTGGGTATCCGTACGATGTCTGTGCCTTATCAGTACGTGTCCCGTACGTCCTCCTTGTGGATTTAGGAACACGCAGACAGGACGTAGCAGTTTTAGTGCATACAGAACTTTCGCTGCGTCCTGTCGGAGTGCTTCAACAAGAAGTACGACACGCACGTTGTGAGTACGTTGCAAGTACGTGCAACGCACCTTCGACGCAAGGAAGTGAGGACTCCGTGCGTTAGCAGTACGTGTCAATTCGACATCCTTACAATAACGTAGAAGACGTACGGAGAAAGTATGTTGTAAGCAAGTTACACGCAAGTCGCAAGTACGTGTAACGCACTCACGTTTTTGCGCAACATATGATGCATGTAACCACCCATTTAACCATACGTGCAACGTGCGTTGACGCATTCCTTCCGTACTTGTTACGTTTCTAGTAGTCGTGGCTAATATATAATAATCCAACGAGGATATATACGTTTATATATTTATTCTATATACATGTTACTATGTACAGTGCAAGAGTAAGAGTTAGACTGACTTTCTATGACACGTCGTTATACAATATTACAGAGAGTTTGCTTACAGCATCTGGTAACAAGCATTTAACTAAAACAATAAGTCCTGAGTTCATCTGAGGTTAAGTTTGATCGTGAGAATGTCAGAGAGTTCTGATACAGCTGCCGGCCGTAGGTCATAAAACACATATCATTACAGTACTCTTGCCACTTCCTTCCCTGCATCTTCAGAAAAACGTAGCGCACGTAGTCTCCACAAACACGTACGTCCAAAAAGCACGCACGGCGGGTTGCGACCAGGGCTTCAATAAACGAACTTTTCTATTAAAAAGTTCTCTGAATATATACTGGTCAAAGGATCCCGGACCTTAAGGCCCCTTTTTGGATCATCTATATATCGATTGATTATAAAGATTTAGTGTCCCTTTTTACATCAGAAGAAAATTTAACATTTCATGAGTAAGAATAATTATGATAATTTCGTTTGTAATCTCATCACAATTTATGTAACGTCTATACAGTTAAGAGGGGTAACCGAAATATCCGGATAAACCGCCCTTGCTCAGGTAAAAATCAATGCAGATATATAGATCGATATATGTAAAAGGCGTTTTACATGCTAATTTTTTACTTTGTACACTGTATTTTTTCTCTGATTTTCTCTTATTTCAACATGGGTGCAAAAGACAATGGCTAATTCCTTTTCAAGGAGAATTTGTCGTATATCTATCGTTCACTAGTTTGTCTGAATTAGCCATTCTATTTTGCGCTCATACCTAATTAAGGGGTAACGAGTGTCTGCTTGTATAAATGACAGAAAAAAATAAAAATCTGAATAATTTGTTTCAGTTATTTGTTATTATTTACTGAAAATATGAGTGATTTTGAAGCATATGACAGTAATTTTGATACACCTTTCCATCAATATTTCATCAGAAACTGATATTGAAGATGATGACAGTCTCATGAGACAATGCACAAAATTTGTACACCTAATAGAAATCTCAAAAAAATACTGTTGCAGAATATTTTTGGGGGGATGCAACTTAGGTAATATTCATGTACTGGGACATAAAAAGTAGAAAAAAGCATGAAACACTGAGGTATCCATCAATACTTTTATGTTACAGTTCGGCAAACCTGATCAGCTTCAAAGTTTCAAATAAAAAAGTTGCTAGAGTTATCTTTCGTGTATAATATATTCATGTGAAGTAAAGGCAATAAGTGCCAATTACACGACACGTCATTTCCTTCTCATTTTCGAATAAAAATCTGATCCGATTAAGAATTATTTAGACTTTCTAAATGAACGTAATTAGATTTTTTTTCCAAGGCGGGGGGGGGGGGGGGTCCAAGCAAATGAGGGGGGTTGCATGTCCTCTAGCCTATTGTTGTTATAAAATTTATATGTTAAGACGAGAAAAATCAGCCAAATAAAATAAAATTTAAGGTAAGGGGAATTATACAATTTTGAGGAAATAATCGGGAAAAAGAATAAGTCCTGACGATTTCCACTGATCAAGAGCACCAGACCTGATAAAAATTATGCTATATCAAAGGATAGATTCTTTTCGTTTAGCCGTAAAATTTTGAGTGAACATTCCCATTATTTAGCGATCAAGTCATTTGGATCTTGTCCTCAATGTTTTAAAAAGTAGTGCGTGCATTCCCGCGTTGAACTAGTAAAGGGTTGTCAAATGCGAATATTTCCAGTGCGAAAATGTTTTGGTGCGAGTCAAACCGCAACCTTTTTATGTATCTCTTTGTTAAAGAGTTCCGATAATTTGTAAAATTTGACTCTGACTTTAACGGGAAAACAGTTAAACACGGATTGAAACGAAGTAATTGACTGTGCGAGTTAGCTCGCTTACCAGCCACTCGTTACCCCTTAAAGTGAAATTTATCATAACTACCTGGGTTTTTTTGTGCTCTGTTCAACCAAAGCTCACGAATTAAGGATGGATGTATTTTAGTTAATTTTGCAAGCGCTTAGGGTTATATGTTAGCAAAAAGAAATATAAAAGTTGTTGTTCAGACATAGATTAAACAATTTGTATGATTATTTCAGTAAATTTTGAAAATTTAAAAATCCGATTATTATAGCCTTTCCTTAAGGTCCGGGATCCTTTAAATTTCTTACGGTAACCGAACACTCTTTTTAATTTTCATAATTTTATGAAGAATAACTTTTCATTAATAAAAGTGTATAACAGATTCATTTAATACTTTCACTTTATTTTTCGTAATTTTGGTTTAATATGAGGTGATGAATTTGACGAAAATGAATAATTCTCCTAAAGAGAACAAAATACCGAATAAAACATGCTTTTTATTTTAGAAACACATAAAGCATAAAGATGCGCCCTCCAAACAGGAAAAACAGATAACTTGTGTTTTTATACGACGCATGCCCAAAACAAAACGCGCTTGTAGATAGACCCCGAGTCTCACTTTGACGCTATAGTTAGTGATGTTAAGAGATGACCAATATAAAGTTTTTTTTTCCAAAGTTACACACTTGCCAACCGTGACGGATGGGACTTCATGACGGGACTTGTCCAGGTCTCGTCAGAGAAGACTTGGTCAAGATCCTCTGTCCTATCTGACAGTTGGTTAGACCTCTCTGGTGATTGATCTTGAACTCGCTTTAGCCAGCAGAGCACGGACTGTTATATGCATGCCATGGAATGTTTTATAGAATCCTTGTCAAAAGAGGCCGCTGCGTTTATCTATCTTGTTTGTTATGTCACCTTATAGTGACAAGTGTAATGTTTATACAGCAATTATGTGTCTATGGAGACCTCTGTATATCCGAATAAGTGGATGGGTTGTGCGAACGTAATCCGGATAACCACACCATTTGCAGATGACCGTCCAAACTCTCTTTTCTGTGTTGTCATTAATTAATGTTTGTGTAATGATGATAAATATTAATAAACACCATATCCCAATACATAGTACATAATCGATAATTCAGAAAATCATAAACCGAAGGCATACAAAACCAGTATAAAACAAGAACCGAAGAAAACAAAGAAAAACCTCCACCATATGAAAAGAAGCGAACTCCCATCATTGGAGTGAGCTCAGGTGCCCAGGAAGAGTCAGCATCTCCTGCTTGCATGCAACACCCGTCACTTCAATTCGGTAGAATTGTCACATCCGGTTACTTCCATTTCGGAAGATACAAGTATGGTCTAAGACAGAATATCGTCCACCATTCTGGAGAATTGGACATCATAATGTATGACGAGTTCCCCACATAGAGTTCGACCATAGAACTTCCTCAGTGACGAGGTTAGTCGGCCACAAACGTATCCCTAACCGAGAACATTATTTGAGAGACGCCTAGCTCTCAGTACACAATCTGTATATTTTTCTACTTGCTCTAGACTAACGTATCAATTAGGATATGAACACGCCATTAGCAGGCGATGAAGGGAAGTTGCTACTCAGAAAAGGAAAGTTCGTGATGTTGAAATTGAAGTCGTCACGTTTGTCATAGAGTGAGGTGTTCAAGTGACCATCAGTGTCGTAGGACAACATATGTTTCAGGATGCTGAATTATTTGTCTCTGTGGTTTCTTTGGCTTCAAGCTCCGAAGGATAGATTCTGCTGAGGTAATCCGCGAATTTTGGATAATTGATGGACAGCACATCGTCTATGTATCTGTGAGTGAAGTTAAAGTTAGAAGCTACGTATCTGTTCCCTTCAGAGACCAAAGATTGAATGAACGTTAAACGTCTTCAAATTCAATAGCGTCATTTAAGACCAGATAAATTAACAGCATGGACCAGCCATGCACGTTTCAGGTACTAAACCCTCGTCAGTGATCCTCAGTCTAAACAAAGTAATATGGCCAAAAAGTGTGAAAATCGTTATGCCAAAAAGTGTACCAAAAGACGTAGCAGAATGGGTGGGATATGATGAATTCTGCTTATTCCACAATGTCCACAAGGAGTGGGGCACACTTGGTTCCCATTGGAATTCCGACAATTTGCTGGAAGACCTTTCCTCCAAACACCACAAAATGTTGTCTATCAGGAAGTTAAACATCTGAATAATATCTGCTTCAGTGTATTTATTTTTAGAATCAGACTTTTCTTTTACAAAGTAAGTTTTGTCATAATTAACAACAATAAATTTATATTGCGATTGCCGTCATTTTGGCGAGTCTTTCTTTCAATTTAGAATGTGGGATTGTTGTGTATAGTGTCGAAAAATCAAAGGCTTTGATCGAATGGACTCTATTAAAATGAGTGGATTTCAGATCCCCTCCTTTCTTTCAGATGTTCTAAATGTTCCTTGGAATTCTTTAAAATCCACATCTGGTTAATACAACTTCGGGAATATATCGTCGAACAATATCTTTGAAGTCCAGATTTGATTTCAGTTAAAACTTTGGTGTGTAAGATAGATACAGATTTGGTTGAACATTTTGAGGAACCAGCGATGAAACGTTGTTTGTACGGATTTTAATGCATTTTAGGTTGGCCTTATTTTGTTGTGCCATCTCTTTGCTTCAATTTTGCACATGTTTTTAGATAGTAGTAGATGTACATTTTATAGTTAGTTTTAGGGGATCAGACAATTTATTCTTATGTAACCTTTCTTCGATGTCCAGTTATTTTGCATCTTAATGATAAATGGATACGATGTCTGATCCCCTCCTAAGTAGTTTGTATTGTTGAAAATCCTTTTCGTCATTTCTAAAAAAATGACAATTTTCATCTCAATATTGCGTTATGCCTTATGAATTCAGCAAAAACTAGTTTCGGTGAGCTTGTAGGCATTGTGAGACATAAAAATTGTTGGTGTCAAATCTAAAGGAAATGAGAGCTGATCTGTGGTTATCTATTATTTCCGAGACAGAAAGGTTTATCGGACTGTAAGTAGGATTTCCAATGAGTTAAAGAAGATCCTGACGATAATCTCAACAGCACTCACAACAGGGCACAAAATTAAGCAACGAAGGACCCCTAGCAAGCTAGAGGTGGGACCAGGTGCCCTGGAGGAGTAAGCATCCCCTGTTGGCTAGCCGTACCTGCCGTCGATGTTTAAGCACGAAAATAAAAACAATATATAACATTCATGCATTGTCTGACTGTATGTCCATATAGAAAGTGCTATGGCGACAATGTCAGTTCTGAAGGTTCAATTCATTTATATAGTACTCTTTACGAGCTCATATTCATGATAACTACAGTATTACAAAACTACATACCGAAAAATTCACGCATAGTTTAAATTTTGGGGTGCTTGCCTATGGAATAGTTTACGACCTAATATTAAAAATTCGAATAATCTTTACTCATTTGAAAGGTCAATTATTAGCTCTACATCAAAGCAAACAGAGACACTCAGTGATGTACAAATTAACTATATATGTATTTGTAGTGTGTGTTTTTTTTTTGGGGGGGGGGAGGGGTTTCTTTATCATTTCGTTAATCATAGTAGCATTATTCATACATTGTACATGGAAAGGATTTCCAGCATGACCACCCTGCACTGACCCACAAGAAAGCGACACATAAATGGCATGAAACAAAACAACAACCGCAACAGCAATCAACAATAATGCACTTAGAACATCATACAAAACAGACAAAAACAGTCGAAACAAACATACACAAACATTAATTTTACATAGAACCAATATTTCAAAATTATCAAGGACTCATGTGAGGAAAATGCAAGACGTTGGGCAAAGAAAGAGGATGTACAACTCGACACCCTTTCCGAATGGAAATGCATCAGAGAGTGAGTTACTTTTATCTAGAATTCACAACATACAAGCAACTGTGAACACCAGATTCGAGTTTATCTTTAAAGACCCAGATGTTATCACAGAGTTGACCTACCTCCAAGAGCATTACGTCATCACACCAGCAGACAAAGCCTCCAATAACTACACATTTACATGCAAAAAGTACTATTTCGACAGCCTTGTTAAGGAGTTGGGTTTGAATTCGACACACATCTTCTTTAACTCATTTGTGTCACACTTATGCCCTTTGCCGTGTGGAGCTCGTAAAAAAGTTCCCCGCGGCATTCAATGTACTGTATTGTAAATAATTATATACAGAGGAAATTTCAACTAAAGTGTTCCAGTATATTTATGGAACATGAAAGCATTTTAGTAGAATCATATCCCACCAATCCTGCACGTCTTTTGGCATTTTTTGGACATTATATTATAACTGAACACATTCTTTGGCAATATTACATTGTTTAGCTTGAGGATCACTGAGGGTCAAGTACCCGAAACGTGCTGGTCTGTTCTTAAATGATGCTTTCTAATTTGAAGACGTTTACCAATAATAAGAAATTCTGCAAGGAATCGAGAATAAAGTGTTCAATTTACCATTTCGTCTTATTTGTCATGGGGAGGGAGATACTTATTTCGTGAAGGAGAGCTCTGATTCAAACAAAACGTATGCAGAGGACGATATCATCCGGATGCTTGAGTTTTTGATTGACAACATTTTTGTAGTGTTTAGAGGAAACGTATTTCAGCAGATAGTTGGCATCCCTATGGATTCCAACAGACCATTTTCCGATTTTGTTAGAAAGGACAAATGTCCGAGTCAACAGCTTTTGGCGTTGTTTTACATTATGACGTCACTGTTAAAAGACGCAATTCCATTGTCACCTTACAAAAGTTCGCAACAATTGCCTACCTCGGACATTTTTCGTCATTTTGTTAGCCATTATGAATTTCGGCAAATGGCCTATTGCGCTCCACTGCTTGCGAACTTGTTTTTATATTTATACGAAGCTGACTTCATCCAGACCTTGCCTTCAACTTGGCGAAAGCACTTTGCAACTCAGTTCAATTTTACTTTCAAATACAAAGATGACGTGTCGTCCATCAATAATGATTTCCGAACTTTACGGATCATCTACTTGAAATCTATCCTCATGAACTAGTGATTAAGGAAACAAACGAGAGTGACAGATCCGCTTCATACTTGGATATACTTCTATCTCTTGACGCAAATGGACATTTTAACACCTCACTGTATGAAAAGCATGATGACTTCAGCTTCGACATAACGAACTTTCCTTTTATGAGTAACATCATTCCGTCTTCTCCTGCTTATGGCGTTTTGTTTCTCAGCCGATACGGCACCAGGGCATGTTCCAAATATGAAAATTTCATCGTTAGAGCCAGACGGCGTGCAAGTAAGCTACTTGTTCAGGGTTGTATTGCACAACGGCTGAAATCATCATTGAGGAAGTTCTCCGGTCACTATGGGGATATAATTAAAGCATAATTATCAGATCCCCCTTTCCAGAATGATCAGTGACATTCTGGATTGTAATTGAATGGCTGTCATCATCACCAAACAAGAAATACTTACCTGATGTGTACATTAATATGTACATCGAAACAAGATCACCGAATTAGACAAGTTTTCATGGAGCTGTTGCGACGGGATTTGCATGCAATCAGGGGACGCTGACTCTCACCGGGCACCTGATCTTTCTTCGGAATAATAGCAGAAACGGTCAACGACACTTGGATATTTGGTTGGTAGGGGTGTGTTGGCCGCAAGAATCCCAAACAAACCCGGAATCCAAGTTAAGGATATGGCCGGTACGAATCGGCAAATTTTCTAGGGGATTATTGACTGTGTCTCACTCGAATAACATAAAACTAAACGATCGGCAATCATCTTTTACCTTGTTAAGCTTTAATATCAATGATACGGCCGGGATTCTACTTGCCTCCGCTTCGTCTCTTCGAATTCAAGCGCCATGTTGTAAGTTTTCACTCATGCGTCAGGTCAAACACATGACACCTCGATCCATATGAATGGACGTTGTTATGGAAATAACCTCGCGGTGTCACGTGTTTGGCCTGACGCATGTTTTCTTCCATGATTTCTCAGAGGGAACACTAATATGAAGATCCTCTTGTATGTCTGGCGCAAAGCATTTGCAGATGTTTGTTCATAGCGCTACATGTAACAGGTCTGTGACTGGAGAGCAGCACCGTAGGAGGGGTTCAGTCCTTTTCCTCAATAACCACTATTTCTTATATTTTCAATATACATGTACCACCTACTAGATCTGATACATTACTCTGATTAATTTTTGCTTCTAAAATGAGCCAACACTTGTAAATGAACATCAAAGACCAGGAAAATACATATGTGGTGCATTTAATTATCGCAGCTTTTTAAGCATGCAACATAATTTAAAGTTTTCACCGGTTTATGGAGCCAACAGCGTCCAAGGATGTTATAGGACGCGTAAATACTATCCCTACTTTTCTGCTGATTATGTACAACACATTAGAGATTGTATTCTTCCTAAGATTCTGAATAGACTTTATACCCAGTATATCGTAATTCTTTCAGATCACTTACAACCGCTCGATCAGTAACAAAATATAGGTTTTTTTTCTTTCCATAATACATCTGTACATTCGAGAAAAATACCGGTACTGTGCACTAAACTATCTTATTAAACTTTGAATCATTTTGGCTTAAATTTGAACTGATGAGGATTCCTTATTTGAAACACGCATATATGTCTGATACACCGCATTGGGATTTCTTCCTAGAAGCTTAAATTGCTCTTTGGCAGCAGAATAAGACGCTTCGTTCAGATGGTTGTTTTTAGCTCACCTGAGCAAAGCTCAAGTGAGCTATTGTTATAGCATGGCGTCCGTCGTCCGTCGTCGTCCGTCGTCCGTCGTCCGTCGTAAACTTTTCACATTTTCAACTTCTTCTTCAGAACGGCTGAAGGGATTTTGATGAAACTTGGTAGGTATGAAGTACTAATGGTCCCCTACAAGTGTTGTTGTTTTTCGTCCGGATCCCTCAACAGGTGGCGCCACCAGAGGCAAAAGTAGGTCCCAGAGGGTACCCTCCTTTGACAAACTTCTTCTTCAGAACCGAAGCATGTATGGACAAACCGAAAGCATCTGGATGATCTAGAGAGATGTCTTAAGAAGTGTTGTTATTTTTGGTTCCACTCCGAAGTCAAATTTTTGACGCGTTTTTGACGTCTTTTTGGACTTTGTCAGAAATGCACATTTTTGCACTATTTCTTTCAATAACTCAATAAATGTATGATTTAATGCAACCATTTTCTGTATATTTATCATTTTTAAGTTACTTAATGCTTTGATATGTATTTTATGCTAAAATTTTATTTTTTTAATTTTTTATGAATTTTTTTCCTTATGTAAAAAAGGAAGGGGGGGGTGATTTAAATACATTTTCAGCTTCTTTTCCAGAACCACTTGGTAGATTTTAATGAAACTTGGTAGGTATGAAGTACTAATGGTCCCCTACAAGTGTTGTTGTTTTTCGTCCGGATCCCTCAATAGGTGGTGCCACCAGAGGCAAAAGTAGGTCCCAGAGGGTACCCACCTTTGACAAACTTCTTCTTCAGAACTGAAGCATTTTTCGACAAACCGGAAGCATCTGGATGATCTAGAGAGATGTCTTAAGAAGTGTTGTTATTTTTGGTTCCACTCCGAAATCAAATTTTTGACGCGTTTTTGACGCTTTATTGGACTTTGTCAGAAATGCACATTTTTGCACTATTTCTTTCAATAACTCAATAAATGTATGATTTAATGCAATCATTTTCTGTATATTTATCATTTTTATGTTACTTAAAGATTTGATATGTATTTTATGCTATAATTTTATTTTTTTGATTTTTATGAATTTTTTCCTTATGTAAAAAGGAAGGGGGGGGGGGTGATTTTAATACATTTTCAGCTTCTTTTCCAGAATCACTTGGCAGATTTTAATGAAACTTGGTAGGTACGAAGTACTATTGGTCCCCTACAAGTGTTGTTGTTTTTCGTCCGGATCCCTCAATAGGTGGCGCCACCAGAGGGAAAATTAGGTCCAAGAGGGTACCCTCCTTTGACAAACTTCTTCTTCAGAACCGAATTATTTATCGACAAACCGAAAGCATCTTGATGATCTAGAGAGATGTTTTAAGAAGTGTTGTTATTTTTGGATCCACTCTGAAGTCAAATTTTTGACGTGTTTTTGACTTCTTATTTGACTTGGTCAGAAATGCACATTTTTGCACTTTTTCTTTCAATTACTCAATAAATGTATTATTTTATGCAATCATTTTCTGTATTTTTATTATTTTTATATTACTTAATGCTTTGATATGTATTTTATGCTAAAATTTTATTTTTTTGATTTTTTTATGAATTTTTTCCTTATGTAAAAAGGAAGGGGTGGGGGTGATTTTAAAACATTTTCAGCTTCTCTTCAAGAACCACTTAGCAGATTTTAATGAAACTTGGTAGGTATGAAGTACTAATGGTTTCCTACAAGTGTTGTTTTTTGTTCAGATTCGTCAATAGGTGGCGCCACCACAGGCAAAATTAGGTCACGGGGGTACCCTCCTTTGACAACTTCTTCTTCAGAATCGAAGCATGTATTGACAAACCGAAAACAACTGAATGATCTATTGAGATGTATTAAGAAGTGTTCTTATGTTTGGTTTGACTCCAAAGTCAAATTTTTGACACATTTTTGATGTCTTTTCGGACATTGTCAGAAATGCACATTTTTGCACTATTTCTTTCAATAACTCAATAAATGTATGATTTTATGCAATCATTTACTGTATATTTATCATTGTTATGTTACTAAATGCTTTGAAATATATTTTATGCTATATTTTTATTTTTTTCAATTTTATGAATTTTTTTTCTTATGTGAAAAAGGAGTGGGGGGGGGGGGTTCAACATCTTTTCGGACTTAGTCAGTACTGCAAAATTTTGCACAATTTCTTTTGAATATCTCAATGATTTTTTTATGCAATCATTTACTGAATATTTATCTTTTTAAGTAACTCAATGGTTTGATATAACTTTAATTCTCAAATTTAATTTTTTTTCAATTTTTGATTGTAGTTTTGATGATTGTTCAAATTAATCAGAGCTGTCTTTCTTTGTAATTTTTATTCACTGTCCTGAATATCTTTCTTTGTTATTTTTATTCACTATACTGAATGTAAAGGCATGATAGATAATTTCAAGATTAGAAAATAATTTTTAAAATATGCATGTATAATGAAAAGAAATAGAAAGAATATTAGAAGTTTTTTTGTTCATTTTTCATCCAACTTTCCTTGGTACAAAGGAAAGGGAGGAGAGGTTTTTTGTGTCGCATGCAAAGCATAGCGGCACATAGTGATCACTTTGTCCGGTGTCTGTCTGTCTGTCCGTCTGTCTGTCACACTTTTATATAAAAGTTATCCTTAAATGCTGCTATCTTTCGCAGGTGACACATGCATTACTCAAGTCAAGTGGGGTACCCTCCTTTGACAATTTCTTTTTACAGAACTTAAGCATGTGTCCACATCATAATCTAAGATTGTTATACTATCATAATCAAAGATTGGACATGGTTCTCAGGTGAGCGATGTGGCCCCCTCGGGCCTCTTGTTTCAAGTATGTTGTGGACTAACATAAGCCTCGGCTCGAACTTCATTGGTGAGATATCATTTGTTGATGTAAGCATGCTGTACGTATAGATAATTGTAACCGAAAAGATATTTCAATATTGGTGAGTATATCCATTATTATTATACATGTACCTCTGCTTATTTTTCGTATATCAGAAAATACTCATTAAATCAAGCTGTGAGTAGACATTTTTCAGCGTGATGAACTTCGCACTTCGTACTTCGACCTTCGCACTTTAATTATGATAGAAAGTTTTATAAGTTGTTTGCCAGAAGAACAGGAAATCCAGGTGACCAATTCCATTGAGTTTACTAATCAAAATGTAGACGACTCCACTGATAATTTACAAGTGAACGACAGCTACACCAATGATTCTTCAATGTTCGAAGTGCGAAGTGCCAAGTCCGTCACGGTGAAAAAAGTCTAATAGGACCATATCCCTACAATAGGATGTGTAGTGGGGAAGACTATTTCCCTAAGGAATTAGCTTCGAAAAGGGGCGGAGCTTCTGCGAATAACGCTTGTGTCGTCACAATGACGGTATAGTGAAACAGTTAAAGTATACCATTGAGGGAGTAAGAACGATTCTGTTCCCCCTTGACCAGACCTATTTCCCTTGATTTTGTCTTGGGAAATAGGTCTAGTCTCGGGAAACCAGAATCGTGCTAACTCTCTTAATGGTATACTTTTAAAAATTAACTGTATATCAATTTTATGAACAATATCGAGTTTCTTTCGTTTTAAAATCTAGTTTTATTTTGTACTCATTCGAACAACACTTATTTCTTAAAATTGCAATTCAGTCAGAATGATTATCAAAAACAAGGACGAAGATCGACCATTATATACTATGCCATCTTGCAGATCTGGGTGTTTGGTTTTCTCTACAAGAAAAGATACAGAATCACTATAAGATGAAAGCAATTTGGAGGAACGACAAATATTCTTTATTCATTGATTTGAATAACGGATGTGAAGAAAGGAATAAATATATAAAGCTAGATAACTTCTTACCTTAAGCTTGAAGCCATTTTGCCTTGAAAGTAAAAAAAATCATCTTGATCATTTTGATATTATTGAAGTAGCAGTTTAGAAGTTTTATTGAGATTTGTTGAGTAGGCATTTTCAGTCCCATCAGGTTTAATTTGGTAGCTGTAAGCTGAATGGTTCATAAAATGATCATGGTATATAAGGGTGCATTCTCCACTAAAGTGTTGAATTACGATGATTTGAAAATGGTGAAAAATAAAGTTTCGCATTTGATGAGTATTTATATTTTTATTGAAGGATACATATCTCAGGTATTTGAAATGGAGCAGGGGAGATCTCTGCTTATTCTTCTTCTAGTGATATGCTTTGTTCAATAGAAGGACCTTGATTGCAATTTAACAGCTACATTATAAGGGATAGCCTATTGTTCATTCCATCACTGAAGAAACAAATGTAGTTAGAGTATAAACTTTTGTCTTGTGACGTTTTACTATGCATAAGAAATCTGTTGACGTCTAATAAACCTTTTTGATTTCGTACATTATTTGAAAATTCGACGTCTGAAGAAGGACTTAATATTTCTGTCTTAAAATTTTCGCTCTTTGTACATTCCATCTACAATTATACAAAGCACACATCCCTGGTCAACTAAATATGTATAAGTGATCCTGCGTATAATGACTTTATGTAATTTGATTAGACAATCGCTGAAAACATTTTTACGTTGGTATACCAGTGGTAGAACATTTGTTATAAACGTACCAATTATCAAAATATATGGTAAAATATCTGTAATTGATGTAATAAGTAAGCAGTGTATATATGATATTCTCGTTAGTCTCTCTAAAATACTACAAATAGTATCCCTACAGATACGTTACCATTTGAAACAGATACGTTACTTTCAGTTCTAAAGCCGCGTTTGAGTACAGTGCAAAGGTGTTCCAAAATAAATATCAAATTTGGGACAACTGAGTACTGTAACAACAATTTATGGTATAAGTTATGCCTCTGTATTAAGACATTTATTTATCTTCCGAGGGAAAAGTCTGTTTTCAGGATTTTCCATAAAAACACAAAATATGCCCTATAAGCTATGGTTATGGTTTATTTTCAACTGTGTCTTCTGTCAAAAGCTAAAGTATCAGCGTCAAACCAGTAATATATAACTTGTATATAAGCAAAAGAATGAGATCTAGGTAACGTATCTGTTGTGTAGCTGCATTTTCCGGTTTATTTTGTATGTTTCTTCATTCTTATCAAAATAACCGTCGTTTTGAACCAACATTCACTCCATCTAAATCATAAATAGGGCCAAATCGGTTTAATTCTCACTGTGGAGCTAGATAGTTGGTAACGTATCCGTAACAGTCTAAATGTCCAAATGCCGATTTTAAATACTCCCGATGAAACAGATAAATTATCGTTTGCTAGATTGGCTGAAGGTCTCTGTTTGTTGATAGTACCCATGTATACGTTTTCTTCTCTACTCAAAGATTTAGAATATGTCATTATTGTCTTATATGTTTAGCAGCTTGAAGTGTGATAGCGTATCTGTTCACTTTCAAACGGCCAGCAGAATATTTCTTATTTCAAAAACAACATGTCTCATATAGGAAAAGTTAAAGTCCTTATGTAAAAGTAATACTTTTGGTAACTGAGCATCGACGGACCCATAGCAAGCTAGAGGTGGGACCAGGTGCCCGGGAGGAGTAAGCATCCCCTATTGGCTAGCCGCACCCGCCGCCGACGTCCACACACGAAAATGAAAACAATATATAAAATTCATGCACTGCACTGTCCGAGGTTATGTCTATATAGATAGTGCTATGGCGACCATGTCAGGGAAAAATATTCAAAACACTTACTGTCAAACCCCTCGCGGGGAACTTTTTTACGAGCTCCACATGGCAAAGGGCATAATAATGAAATTATAAGGGGGTACCCATATGTTTGGAGCCATATCTTGATCATTTATAAAACTGTGTACCTGTATGCTACTTTTTCTTCATCAACATACATTGTACATAATATCGTGAAAAATTACAAAACGAAAGCAATTCATCTGTTTCTTTTTGCAAAAAGTTGGATTTAGCATATGATATTGGTCAAAAATGTGATAAATTATAAGGGGGTACCCTTATGTTTGGAGACATATCATGCTTAGATTAACGTTAAAATATCATTTTATGTGTTATATTTCTTCTATATGACTTGTTATCATAAAAAAAAACCCAAAATGAATAAACATACTATTTTCATTACTGAATTTGAAGGGTTCAAACGCATATCTGTATATTTGATATTCCTCAGTCTTATTGTGCAAGGGTAGCTTTCTATAATGTACTGTATCTTTGATGAAAAAAACATAATTATGTCTGTGTTTTATTTCTCATTTGGGCCATTTTGTTTTGGAAAAAAAAACCTTAAATACAAATTTCATCTGTTAAATCTATGAGTAGGGACCCACCTTAACACTGCAGCACCCTATGGGTGCCACGACAACATCAGTAGCATAGAAAACTTAACAAGTCCTGGTTGTCCATAGGTTAATGTGACTAGCTTATTCGACAGACCACAAAGAAGACCTCAAAGTCATGACATTCGTAAATACAATTATAGGCCTGAGATACATAGTTTCTTCTTCGATGGCTTGGTTCCATTTTTGAATGAACCTCTAGGCCTTCATCATACTCATACCAAATTATACTCTGTTTCTTTACGGAAGTTACACGAAATCTATGAATATACTAAGGACGTTACATTTACCGATACACCTTCCCCAGAATACAGACTACAAGGAGTCATCATGGTCATTTCTACTTTTCGTTTATTTCAGGCAGTTAGATCAGGTAAATCAGAAGAGAAAACAAACCGCCCTTTCATTTAAGTAAGATTTGCAATCAAAGGTATCAATTGATCAATTGTATCTTGGTCAAATTTTGAATCACAAAACTGTCATGGAAAAAATCCCACCGTATCTCAAAAGAAAAGAAACTCCTTGTATTTCCTATAGCTACACACCAACAGTTGCATCTAAAAGTTACAATTATAACGATTCCAGACGTGCATTTATTTCGGTTATCACTAAATCCACTTCCTTGCGAATGTTCTTCGTCGGATTCCAACTACTCTCCTTGTGGACACGTTATTACTGGTTACCTTAGTATAGTCAAGAACGACACGTTGAGAGAATTGTTAAAAAGGTTCCAAAATACAGGGAAAGTAATTCCTTTACATGGAACCAAAATTTCAAAATTATCATGGACTCTTATGAGGAATATGCAAGACGTTGGCAAGATAATGTACAGCTTGACAACCTTTCCGAATGAATAAAATCCATCAGAGGGTTACTATTATCTATAATTTATCGATTAAAATCATATGTGAACACCAGATTCGAGTCTATCTTTATAGACCCTGATGTTATCACAGAGCTTACCTACCCCCAAGAACATTATGTCATCACACCAGCAGACAAAGCCTCATATAATTTAACATTTACTTGCAAAAAGTACTATGTCGACAATCTTGTTAAAGAGTTGGATCTAAATTCGACAACTGAAAATCCCACTTACACCCCAATAAACCCCTCTGCTTCTGAAATAATAGATACCCACCAATCAGATTTCGCTTCCTTTGGCTTCGACACAAACAATTTAGATTTAGATTTACCATACTTACACTGCATACCTAAAATGCATAAGAATTCGTACAAACAACGTTTCATCGCTGTTTCCTCAAAATGTTCTACAAATCTGTGTCAATCTTACTCTGAAATCAAATCTTGACTTCAAAAATATTATCGACAGTATATTTCCTGAGCGGTATCAACCAGATGTGGATTTTAAAGAATTCGAAGGAACTTTTAGAACAACTGAAATCCACTCATTTTAGTAAAGTCCATTCGATCAAAGCCTTTGATTTTTTGACAATATACACTACAATCCCACATTCTAAATTGAAAGAAATGAGTTAAAGAAGATCCTGACGATAATCTCAACAGCACCCACAATAGAGCACAAAATTAAGCATCGACGGATCCCTAGAAAGCTAGTGGTGGGACCAGGTGCCCGGGAGGAGTAAGCATCCACTGCTGGCCAGCCGCACCCGCCGTCGATGTTTAAGCACGAAAATGAAAACAATATATAAACTTTATGCAATGTCTGACGCCATGTCTATATAGAAAGTGCTATGGTGACAACGTCAGGGAAATATATTCAAAACACTTACTGTCAAACCCCTCGCGGGGAACTGTTTACGAGCTCCACACGGCAAAGGGCATAAATTATAAAGACTCGCAAAAATTATAAGTAATGCGTTTACAAGCAAGAAAGGCAATCGCAAATACAAAGGAGCAGGTTCGGTAACATAGAAAATTGGCCCTAATTTTAAAATTCGATTGTAATTCGTATCAAGGAAGTTAAATGTATGGTTGTTTGAAATACGAAATATTAAATATTTTAATTTACGTGCAATATACCAATAGATATGGCTTCAAAATCGGCTTTAAGTCGTAAAATGCTGAAAAATAGTAAGAAATTGGCATAATTCTGGTCAAAATTTATAAAAATAAGTAAGGCGCCAGCCCTCACCCAAAATGATTTTCATATAAAAAATTAAATTTGCAATTTATCTTTCGATCTACATAAAATTTATGTTGGGTGAGGATTGGCGCCTATACTAATTTTAAAGATTTATGCAGAAAATATGGCGATTTTTCCTTCATTTTCCGTCATGCAGAGCAAATGACGTCACAATGTGATGTCATAACTAACGCACGTGACGTTTTGAGAATCAAAAATATTAACTTTCTATTTCAGCAGGTATTTGAGATAAATATAGCAGATGCTGAATACTAATTTTCATAAAATTATTTTTCGCAAAAAAATTAAGGGCCTATTTTGATAGTTAGTGAACCTACCCCTTTATTGTTGTTATCTATGACAAAATCTACGTTGTAAAAGAAAAGTCTGATTCTGAAAATAAATACAATAAAACAGTTATTATTCAGATGTTAAGCTTCCTGATCGACAACATTATTTTGGTGTTTGGAGAAAAGGTCTTCCAGCAAATTGTTGGAATTCCAATGGGGACCAATTGTGCCCCACTTCTTGCCAACATTTTTCTTTACTTGTACGAAGATGAATCCATTTAATCTTTGGTCTTTGAAGGGAAGAGATATTTAGATTCTGACTTCAAATTCACGTACAGTTACATAGACGATGTATTGTCCATTAATAATACAAAATTCGCGGATTATCTCAGCATAATTTATCCTTCGGAGCTTGAACTCAAAGAAACAACAGAAACATATAATTCAGCATCCTATTTGGACAGAATGTTGTCCTGCGACACTGATGGTCACATGAACACCTCACTCTATGACAAACGTCACGACTTCAATTTCAGCATCACAAATTTTCCTTTTCTGAGTAGCAACATCCCTTCATCGCCTGCTTATGGCGTGTTTATATCTCAGTTTATTCGCCATGCCAAAGCAAGTACCAAATATACAGATTCTATTCCGAGGGCTCAGATAAGTTTCTCATTCAGGGATACGTTTGTGACCGACGAACATCGTCACTAAGGAAGTTTTACGGTCGATAAGGGGAACTCGTCATACACTATGATGTCCCACTCTCCAGAAAGGTGGATGATATTCTGTCATAGACCATTTGTACCATCCAACCAAAGATTATACTTTATACATGTATCTTCCAGAATGGAAGTAACTAGTTGTGACTATTCTACCGAATTGAAGCGACGGGTGTTGTATGCAAGCAGTAGATGCTGACTCTTCCTGGGCACCTGATCTTACTCCCATATCGGGAGTTCGCTTCTTTTCAAGTGGTGGAGGTTTATGTTTGTTTGCTTGCTTCCTGTTTGATCCTGATTTTGTATGCCTTCGGTTTATGATTTTCTGAATTATCGATTTTTGTGCTGTATATATGGATATGGTCATTATCCATATTTATCATTCAATTGAGGGTAAAAAGGACAGTAATGATACATTTCTTAAGTGTATTTTCTTACATCAGATCTGTAGCCTTGTGCACCGGACAAGATAAATTCACTCAGAATTGACCCTTCGTGATTCAATTAAAAAAACACGAATGGTCTGGTTATGATTACTATTGTGGTATATTGGAACATTGTGAAAGGTAATCAAAATCGATATTTTTGCTTAGTTTACCATCAAAATATTTCTGTACAGGCTGCGGACGCGCAAATTTAGTAATTTGACACTTTAACGGAGACTGTACCTAAGGATCATTTGCTTGTTAAATACACTTTCATATTTTAAAATGAATCTGCATATGCACATCACTTTACCTTTGTCATTGTCTAATGATGGGTATAACTTGCTGTCGACATCACTTTCATTTTCTGGGTCATGAACCAGGGTGTTTGACCTGGGTGGATGAAGAGAATTCAAAGTCGAAAGGTATGAAGTAATGTTGCTTCTCTCATTCTGTTGACCATAACACTGTAAGTCCAACGAAACTGCTCTCGAGAGACGCATATTGCTGACATGTTCAGATGCCGTTGCAGCAGATGCATAATCATACTCAGTTTCATTGTTTGCGTTTGTAGCTACAGAGTCATGTGATGTAATTGAACTCTCTATTTCCTGTATTTCAGTGTAAACATCTGAGGTTCGACGAGGAGTGTCAACATTGTTGTGATACTTGAAAAAATAGACTTCCTCTCGGTTCCTTATGTTCCTAAAATGAAAAAAAAAACTTAAACATCTGAGATCAATCATCTGTTTTATCCTGATTTTGTATGCCTTCGGTTTCTGATTTTCTGAATTATCGATATTGTGCTGTATACAGGGATATGGTCATTATCCATATTTGTCATCATTTAATGCCTTTCAAGAATCAGTTTAAACTTATAAGCTGTTTTTATATTTTCATATTTCACAAGATTTATCTACAACCTTAGCAACAGTTTTAAAAGGGATACGATGAATGATAGCGTATAGTTGTTTATAATTATCAATAATTGATTCAAAAGATAAATTTTAGTAGAAAATATTAGAATTGCCTTCACATGTCCTATAAGATCCGAAGAACTTCATACAACAGGGAGTTCTACAGAATGCAATATCTCGGATGCAAAGGCTGAAAAAGACTTGCTAGTTCAAAAGAGAACTAAGTGATCTCTAAAAACACTCAGCAGGCAGCAACATTAACAACAAAGACTGATATATCTAGATCATTACAAAAAACAAACCGAATGCAATAATGATACCCTCAAAGAATTAAAAAGCAACGCTTCTGGCTAAACTACAGCTGAATTTGCAATAGAGATTAGAAAAATGTCTGCTCTTTGATGCTCAACTTGGGAAATCATTGATAATATCACGCATATAAATTGTTCAAAAGAAACGCAATAAGATTTAAAGTATGCATTGATATAAATTATGGAAAGAGGAGTTGCGTAACTGTCAGGGTTCAAGAACTACAATGCAATTTTAAATAGTTTGTGTCAATTTCATGCAATTATTGTTAAACATGCTTCATACATGAAATATCAGTTTCATTCAGTCATTTTACATTTGAAAGGAAAAGATTATATCCAAATAATGCGGAAGGGTTCCAACTCTATACCTTCTTGAAGAAAATTTCAGACCAATTTATCATGCACCTGGTCCAGACACGTGATTCGAATATCAAATTCAGATTCGAAGTTGCGTTTTTCAATTATGTATGATTCCAAGGCTGGGGGATTTTTAAAAGAACAACAACGATTCAGGTGCAACAAAATCGATGCGTAAACATGTGTGTTGCAACTTAACACAGCGCTTCGTAATCTTGAAACATTGGGGTTCTAGTATACTACATGTAATACATCTTATTCACTCTATGATCCTATCATTTTACCTGTAAGGAACACTTACCTTTTAAAAACTTAATACTTTGTTTATATGATTTCACGTCTTCATTAAAAAGAATTGAATACATATATTTCTATATTAAGTCCTGGAGCTCTAGATCTAGCTCAATGAAATTATCTTAAAGTTAGGGTTTCGATCTTATGAAATCATCTCGTTGGATCGAAACGTATGGTGTTGTAATTAATTCTGGTTGGTTACGTGCATAAATCCGTGAATCTCGAAAAATTTTGCACGTGTTTAACTTGAATCATGCACCCATGATAACCAAAAGTAAGAAGTCATTATTCACAATGATATTTTGAACATAGATTTTATTTGGATATACTCCTGAATCGACCCTACAGAATATTTGGAACCGCGCACTCTCTGTAAAATTAATGCAGAAATTTAAATTCGAAAAATAATAACAGAGGGCGCTAGTGAAATGAATTTTGGCAGCTTATGAAAAACACTTTGGCTAGAAGCATCACTGATGATAATTTGATATTCGAAAGTTGGTTTGAAATTTTTCTTCAAGAAGGTATAGAGTTGGGACACTTCTATACTATTACAAATGTATATTTGCATTTATTCTAAATATCAGTCATGCACTTCGCATATTATGCCTGTTATAGCGTCAGATGTATTTGAACGTTGGTAAATTCTCCCTACATAAAAAAACTTGAACATGACGTCACAATAGCACCACAAGTTACTGGAATATGATTCTAGATGGGCGTTTAACATGGGGAATCTACTAGTAATGTTAATATTAAGTTTTCTAAATTAGTTCCTTGTTTCAGTTATTTTGCTATTTCATATTATTCAGCAAAGATATCTTACCGACACATGATATATACAACAGCCGGTATAAGGAAGCAAATGCAAAACAGGAAGGCACAACCAAGCACAAGAACTGAAATGAAACGGATGAAATGACGATTCAATGATATAATTAAAAGATAGTATTCACAAATGAAAGGACGGTAAAATTCTCTAAAGACAGATTTCCAAAATTCCTTTTGATTAAATAATGTTTGCTCATTAGTCGACTCTTTGCTCGCTTGAATGTTTTATTTCTCTCTTTATAATTATCGAATATGCAAGGTAGGAGTGTAATTCAAATGTTGCCTTTTCCAAATAAGGTAAATGTTTATTTTCTATCGGAGGCCTTTCAAAATTTACCCCAATTTCAATTTATACATACATGTTTATACAAAGAGCACAGGGAAGAAATAAACAACAACGTTATGTATTCAGAAAATGTCGGATCGGCTAAAGGGCTAATGCATGTCAAAGATATAGACAGCACGAAAATGATGCGAGATACTCACGGCACTAAAACAAATTTAGTTTTATATGTTTGTTTTATTATATTAAAATCGATGTACATGTATTTGTATGTCAATATTTTTACGTATTGGCAATTAGATATATCATTCAACCTTTATATTATCATCAAAACTAAAAGCTTTCATTTCACTGATTAGAGGAATACCATATATATATAGTTACTGCATTGGTACTAATGTAAAAAGTTATGTTATGAGTATCGCAACATGTTGCCTTGGCAATGAATATATCTTTAAGTATTGCATTTCATTATTTTGCATACAACCTCTGTAGAAAACGTTAAACATATTTATACGCGTTTCGGAAGAGTTTTCTTTAATCATCTTTTCAAACTATGAAGACCACATTGGTTAAAAAAATGCTTTGCGTTTTAATATACGATTAATTGCAGCAATCTATACTGGAAAAAAAGCTAGGGATCATTCTCGTTCAAAATAGTGTTGTCAAACTTTCATCAAAACACTGGAGCTAAGCTAGGGACAATATTACAAAAGAAACACATCAAACAAAATGTCTTAAGTAATGACCGTCTTACTTTTGGTGTTTATGGGTGTATTAATCTGGTTAGTCACGTGCAAATTCCGTGAATCGCGAAGCGATTTTGGGAAAATTTGCACGTGACCAACCAGAAATATACACCCATGATTATCAAAAGTAAGACCGTCATTACTTTTTTTTTATATTTATTCTAATTATCGGTCATTTTTATTTGATTGTGCATCGCACATTTTGCCTGTAACAGTGTCAAATGTATTTGAACTTTGGTAAATTCTCCCTACATGCAAAACTTGAACGTGACGTCACAATAGCAACCTAAGTTATTGGAATATAATTCTAGTTGCCTAATGGATGTTTAACATTGGGATCGAATCTACTAGTAATGTAAATATTGGTCATTGCTTTCATTTTTGGTAAAAACCGTTTTTTGAATTTTCCCCAATCCCAATTTTGAATAAATGCTTCTTTGACCAAAAATCAATTTTTGTTCTCTTTTATCTCTTTTTTAATAACCCTTACCTAATAGACCTTCCAGATTCATTTAACCCATAGATATATTTTTACTTAAAATGATTGTTCATTTTAATGTAAAAAAATTCTCACTCGCTTTCTTACGTTTGAAAAATTTGCAAAGGTTATGTAAGATTCTCTTTATCAGCGATTAGCTCAGTTTGAATACCGGATTCTCGAAACAATGTCATTGTGTACTTTGGATCAGACATACAATTTCTACTGAATAGTAATGAATTATTTATTCCGTGTAGATTCTGGGTAAAAATTCTATTTTTCTGAAATTCGCGTTTTTACAGAAATTGGTAGGCGATAGACACTTGGCTCTGTTGACTGTTTTGTAGCCAAGAGATGTACAAATACTGACAACTTACCATAAAATTGATGTTAACATCAGTTATGACAATAGAACTATGCAAATAAAACAAAGTCCCTATCGCAATGGTATTTCAATGCAAACTTAATAAATAAATATCCTTAACTTTTTTTGTGCAGTAAATATTTTGAATTACGAATCATTCTCACCTGTTAAATGATTAGACCCAATTATTTGATCTTTATTGATATCACCTGCATATGTCATTGTGCTAATCCGAATTCCATTTCCTATAATGTGCAGTAAAAGCAGTGAAGATGAAATTGAATTAAGATGACGGTTTCCTGCTTACAAGAGATGCTTACTAATTTATCGTCACAATTTTACATATTTCTGATAAATAATGATTTTCTTTTACATTATTTAGATATATATGAACATAGATTTTATTTTGATGTGCTACTGGATCGACCATATGCATACAAGCATTTGGAGCCGCGCACTATCTGTAAAGTAAGTTCAAAACGTTAAATTCTAAAAATAAAACCAGAAGGCGCTAGTGAAATGACTTTTGGTGGCTTATAAGAAGCACCTTGGCACTTGTCTTGTGCATGAAAATTGGTTTGAAATTTTTCTTCAAAAAGGTTTAAAGTTGGGACACATTCGTGTTATAAATATAAACACTTATTTTTTTTTGTTGCAGTGCAGAGCAGTTAAAATCGTTCCCCGTCACTTGATGTTTGTTAAGTGTATTAATTTCTTCTCTCAAGCTCTTTCGCCTGAAAGAAGCGTATTTTGCCCTAAATCAATTTAATATGATATATATTTTTTGCTATTTCGGAAACTTTCCATTTCATCGAAAAAAAATATCGAAATTTATGGAGGTTTACATCTTAGCACCATCCCTCCAATGCTATTTTGAACATGGGTTTTATTTGGATATGCTACTGAATCGACTTTGGAGCCGCGCACTCTCTGTAAATGCAAAAATTTAAATTCAAAAGATAAAACCGGAGGGCGTTAGTGAAATAAAATTTGGCGGCTTATAAAAGACGGTGTGGTATTCCTGGATTACGTGCGCACAACCCTCTCGAGGAACGTACGTACATTCTCACTGTTTGATTACCACGCAAAAACAAAACCGCAAAACGCCCAAGCAAAACAGTTAAATATGTAAATGGATAAAGAAAATAGAGCATAAGTTAAACAGTCCGTGCTCTGCCGGCTGTAGCGAGCTCATTTATGTTATCACACGAGGAGTCCGACTGACATTCAGAGAGGACAGGTGGTCGGGGCCCTGTCTTCTCTAAAGATGTTTGGACATGGCCCTTCATGGAGTCCCGTCGTCACAGTCAGTCTGAGTGCATGCCTTAAGAATGACCTGGTACAAGACTGAAGATTGGTCAAGTACCAAGCCAAGCATCCGTCTGGTGACATTAGGATCATATTCACGTTATAAAAGTCGTTTGATGATTTTGACGCATTTTCCATGGCTATGCTGTATACCTTTGATCCTTGTTATTTTGTTAATAGTGTCACCATAAAATGCAGGTTGTGAAATACCCAAACTAAGATACTCTGTTGCTTGTATGAGTCCGAATTTCAAAAGAAGTTGACAATATTTTTTGTAAAACTTCCAGAATGTCTTTTTTAGTTTGTGAAAGCGAAAACCTTGACCTAAAAGTTTCTTCGGAATTCTTATCTTTTTACAATGAAAATCTAAAACATCAATTCATGCTCTAACATACCGGATGAGCTGTGAAAACGTGCATGTCTGGTTCACGCTGTTAATTAATCTGCCTTTAAATGATGCTAATTAATTTGAAGACGTTTAACATTTGTACCACATAGTGAGTGTCACTGCTGGTAGACCAGGAGTCCCCGAGGGCACATGTAGCCAAGTTCGATCAATTTCGATTAGTCGTTTCTTCAAACGCATTCGAAAATTTCTGTCTACAAAATTTTCACAAATTTCTGAAACCTGGGTCCAGTAGCAACATATCCCAGCCGTCTTGCAACGTCTTTCGGTATATTTGGACATAATTATCACATATTTTGGCCGAATTTCATTGTTTTGATTGAGGAACACTGACGAGGGTTGAAAAACCGAAACGTGCATGTCTGGTCCACGCTGTTAATTAATCTGCCTTTAAATGATGCTAATTAATTTGAAGACGTTTAACATTTGTACCACTTGGTGAGTGTCACTACTGGTGAACCAAGAGTCCTTGAGGGCACATGTAGCCAAGTTCGATCAATTTCGATTGGTCGTTTCTTCAAACGCATTCGAAAATTTCTGTCTACAAAATTTTCACAAATTTCTGAAACCTGGGTCCTGTAGCATCATATCCCAGCCGTCTTGCGTACGTCTTTCGGTATATTTGGACATAAGTATCACATATTTTGGCCGTATTTCATTGTTTGGATTGAGGATAACTGACGAGGGTTAAATATCCGAAACATGCATATCTGGTGCACGCTGTTAATTAATCTGACTCTAAATGATGCTAATGAATTTGAAGACGTTTAATATGTAGATACCGTATGACGGTAATCTAGGAACATCAACGCCAAGGCAGGGAATTTACTTTGTTGAATCGTTGAATCCAAAATAATCTCGTTTTTCATACACACTTGTATGAATCTTTCCATCAACCATTTTGATTTTTAGATAAAAAATTTTGCTTCTGTGTTTTTAACGTTTGCATTATTTAGTGTCAAGTCTTTGGCTGGAAACATCACTGAGGAGAATTTAATATCAAAAACACGTGTCTGGTGAAAATTGGTTTGAAAATTTTCTTCAAGAATTTGAAATACTTCCGTATCATTATGATTCCACTCCTTTTGTACCTTACCTATATTCTCAGACATTCCTATACCCTGAAGCAGTTCAAATAAACCTATGAATTCTAGAATTTTTGATGTTAGCATTTTTTTTAATTTTTGCATTTCAAATCGAAAGGTTTGCTGATAGTAGCTAGCGAACTATAAAGTTATCTAGCTAACAAATTAAGAATATTAGTAAGACATTATGCTGAAAAGAGGTCAATCAAAATCCTTATTCTAGGTCTAGAGCTTTTTCATTAGATTAGACATAAAATGTTGATGGTTTCAATAGCGTAAATAAAACGTCCCTTGCATTTCCTATAGCTATATTTATAAAACACTTATGCAGTTTATCAATCACGGATGTCTTTGTCCTGTCAGTGGTCCTCGTCTGAGTTCCAATATCATCCCTGTGGTCATGTTGTCACCGGTGACCTTTAAGTTAATACTTATGTTAAAAAAACAAGACTAAAACGCAGTGAGCCCAAGTCATTTACATGGTGCCAAATTTCGAAATACTGACGAATTCATGCAAAGAATATTCAAGGTGATGGGAGAAAAAAGGAAAATGAACCGGTTGAGGCTCTTTCCGAAAAGGTAAAGTCAATTAGAGTGTTGCTTTCATCCAATTAAAGTACGATCGTCTCTGAGCACCAGATTCAAGTATGATTTCCAAGACCCTGATGTAACCAGATACATGTAACTCCTTTCTTCAAGAAAATCATGTCATTGTCCAGTTGATAAAGCAGCTAAATACTATACATATGCACATAATTTACATGAAATGAAATTGTTTTCGAAAATGGATCAGGTCTTCTTAAGTGAAGAGAAGAGAAATAATTTACCCCAGAGGCGGTATTAACTTATCATGGATATTGAAAAAATCAAACGAACTTTCACAATATCTGTCAATTAATAATCAAAATATTGCTGTTTACCTTAGCACAATCAAGAAAATGAAACACTAAAAGAAACATCTCTGCTTCATATTTATATCTCATGATATATTTTGAAGAAAATGGTCATCGGAATACTTCAACATATGATTAACGTGACGACTTCATCTTCAAAATTGCAAATTTCTCTTTTCTTTCAAATAACATTCCTCTTTACCCTGCCTCTGCTGTATTCATGTCGCAATTGAAAAGCTTTTCCAGAGCACGCTGATTACTTTCTCACGCAAAGGAGACTAACAGAAAAACTACTAAATCAATGGTGCATTAGTTAGCGACTGTATAATAACATCTCGTTTTGCTTAATGTTGAAAGATAATTTATAGGTAAGAACCATCAAAACACCGAATTTAACATTTCAACAGATGTCTCTTTTTATGAACGGCCTCGGTGACGGATGTTGCTAGCAAACAGGAGATACTTACTCTCCCTAAGCACCAGATCTGATCTCCATTGAGGGTTCCCTTTTGAATCTTTGCAGAATGTTAAATTTTATTGTATTATTTGGATCTTCAAATATCGTTAAATACGTAAATACTTTACATAAATAAACGTGCATGTCTGGTCCATGCTGTAACTTAATCTGCTCAAAAATGATGCTTATGAATTTGAAGACGTTAAACATCTTACAGGAAGCAAGCACTTAAGGTGCTGTAGCAAAATTGTGTATTTTATGCGGATAGGTCTACAAATATGGCTACCAAGGGCTCTGATAGGCTGAGAAAATGTTCGACTTGACCGAAACTAATGCACATAAGGTTAATCCACAGAATTTCTAATAATAAATCAATAACTACAGTCAATTGGCTCGAAATTGAAATTTTTTTTAGCGAAAGTGTCATATTTGATTCCAGTATTCTGCCTTTGTTTAAAACACAATTTATCTCATCTTTTCCATATGTAAGTGCAATACATTTATAAAGATTTTGGATGTTAAATCAAAATCAATTTCCCATAGCTTTACGAAAACTGGAATGACACTTTCAATATTATGACGTCATCAAGAAATTCATGAAAACGTCGATTAATGCATATTTCAAAGTCTCGTAGAAAATTTTTCTGTGAATAGAATCAAATTGTAAGTTTGTATAATTATGGATAGAGAAGTAATATGTAATTTCAGAAATTTTGTAAAAATGAATTTGGCGTCCAAGTGTTCAATACCTCCTAAAGTTCATATACATTTGCAGCATTAACCAGACATGGACGTTCTCTAAGGGCCCCGACCACCTGTCCTCTCTGAATGTCAGTCGGACTCCTCGGGTGATTACATACTTGAGCTCGCTACAGCCGGCAGAGCACGGACTGTATTACGCATGCCCTCTTTTTATATCCATTTACATATTCATCTGTGTCTCTGGGGCCTCTGCGTTTCGCGGTCTTGTTTGTGTGACGTCATCTTACAGTGAGGAGGTTGTTTTACACCACATTTGTACGTTCTTCGAGACCTCTAGGTAACTGGAGAAGTGAGAGGGTTGTGCGCACGTAATCCAGGATAACCACACCGTCTGCTATTTACTTGGCGGATGGCCGTCCTAAGTCGGCACCGGTTGCCCATTGGTCTCGTTGGTTTATGTGTAGTCTTTTATGTTTCTATGTTGTGAGTTGGTGTTCCTTGTCCCTTTTGCGTCTCTTTCTGTGAGTATCTGTTCTGTGTTTTTTGCATGGGTGTTTTGGGATTTTGCTGTGGGTGCTGCAACCTAGTGTTGTTGGAGATCCCCTCCTTTCTTTCAGGAACGTAACCCTCGTCATTGATCCTAACTCTAAACAATGTAATATGGCCAAAGAGTGTGAAAGTTATAATGTCCAATAATGTACCGAAAGACGTTTCAGAATGGGTTGGATATGATTCTAAAAGACCAAAGTTTAAAAAAAACTCGAGACATTTTGGTAACAGATTTCGAATGCATTGAATAAGCGATCAATTGAAGTAGATCGAACTTGGCTGCATGTTCCCTCGGTAACTCCTGTTTTACCAGCAGTGACACTTACCATGTGGTACAAATGTTAAACGTCTTCAAATTCAATTCCAGTACCAAAACCAAAATTAAAACACTTAGTTTCGCATTATCAATACATTGATATCAATGAAGAAATGAAAATATCTCATTATAAATTCATACAATTGTAAAGTTTAATCAATCTTACCTCCAATAATTTCTTCGTCTCCTTGAACGAATCTTGTAAGATCCATGCTTGTACTTGGAGAGCGACGTACATTTTCAAAGCAGCCGATGCGAGTGATTTTTAAATAAGACAGAATAAATAAGGAATTAGTGAGCGATTTGTGTTCAAAGAAAAATTTAGAAACGTGTAAAAGAATTTGAAGATTAATCAATTAAAAAATGCAATGCTTTGTATTCAAGTTTCATGAAATAATTAAGCAATGATGATTACCTCCATTGCGAAGATGAAATAGATGAGAAACCCACATCATCATGTGAAACTGAGGCTATTATTTCAAACTCCGCATAACATCCTGGATCTGTGGAGATGACAATTTGAAATAAACGAGCATTAAACATCGACTGCACATTCATACCAATTCTCTGTAAGGACCAAAATTGGCTGGCCAGGGCATGTCATTGATTTTGCTGATTTTTTCTACAAATGGTACATTTGGTACATTGACAAGGAAAATGACCTTTTTTGTACAATGAAATTGACGGTTGCCATGGAAACGAGGTCAGTCTATTTAAGCCCTCACAAGACTGAGGAGTAAGCTATATTTGGACAATGTGTTTCAATCGAAACTACTTTAATAGCTTAACAACCTAGACACATGCGACTCTTAAAAACTATTCTAATCTAAGAAAATCTATTCATTTTAAAGATATTTCTTCTACATCACCTACAACATCATATTAAACACAATCAAAAACAGGCATAAAAACAAGGCAAATTATTTACCCTTTTAAGTGCAATTTTGAGCAATTTTAACCACAAATAACTGTACAGGGAGGTGTAATATAGTCTTTTGCTTTGTTGAAATGAAATAAATATCATCTGATTAACAAGATTAGGAAGAAAACTCGATGGGGAAACTAATAATTTTCCTCAAATTTGCCATTAAAGTTGGTTGCTATGGCAACTTTTGATGTGAAACCCCATCCATATTAATCTTTTATAGGAGTCTGTACTGGATTACGCTATGATTTGCAATAGTAAATTTCTATGAATTTTCGGCACAGATACTTTCCTTTTATCTTACAACCTTAATTATTTTTCAAGGTCAATGACTTCAAGGTCAAGGTCTTTTTTATTTCAATGCTAAAATTTCACTGAATCTTCAATTTTTAAATGTTTTATGTCAGTTATTTATTTGTGTTTTCATAATTATGATGAATGGGGTAAATGTTTATACAGTTTAATTGTATAAGAAGAGAAAAACAATCTATCTCAATAAATAAGAGATATGTCAAATATTACATTGTATAAAACAATTTTGATATGATATCATCTGATTTCTTTAATTATTATATGGCTTTTCTATTTAAAATAAAACCATTATTTTTGTAAAATTCCGTCATTTACAAAACAGTGACCTTGACACAAGGTCAAATTACCTTGAAATGTTTTCTTATTTAATTGTCTATTATTGACACACTCATTAAGTTTTTTTTATGCATGTTTAATTCATAACAGTTAGAAATGGAACAAAAATATACTCCATGTAGAGTAATCTGGAACGAAGTGTTGCCATAGTAACCGTTCTTTATGTTCTTTTCTGTTTAAATGAGAAATTTTCATACTCTATTTTTTCATTTTTTTAAAGTCTGAGTGTGATACTTTTTAGATGAAATGCACCCAAACTCCAGATAAGCCTGCTGATCTCATATTACATGCTGTAAACTAAGCAAATTCAGGCAAAAATTGGCACTTTAAAAAAAAAAGCCCCTTTCTGAGCTTATTTTAACCTTCTCCTAGACCACTTATATGAAGAATATAGATTGATAGAGCACATTTCTTTTTACATATTCACATATAAAAGAATACAATGATTTAATATCAAAATTTTCAGTTGACTGCAATACCCGTTTACATGGAAACGAGTCTTTTGAAAATGCTTTGTTTTCAATATTTTCAAAATCCTGAAAAAATCAAGCACGGTTACCATTTCAACGGAAACTTAATAGCAATTCTCTGTAAGGACGAAAATAATTTCAATAGCAGGTGGAAATAGCATGTCTCCAAGTTTGATGTACTGAGACAAAAATAAACTTCCTTTTGACAAATTAAATTTTCGTTGCCATGGAAACCATGTTTGAAATTTTACGCATTAGTAGAATGTTAAACGTCTTTAAATTCAATAGCATCATTTAAAACCTGATAAATTTACAGCATGGACCAGACATGCATGTTTCGGGTACTAAACCCTCGTCAGTGATCCTAAGTCTAAACAATGTAATTTGGCCAAAAAGTATGAAAATTGTTATGTCCAAAAATGTACCAAAAGACGTAGCAGAATACTTGTAACATGTCATTTTCACAAGGCTCGTTTCCATGGTAACAGCTATTTTAGTAAACTGAAATTCCTTAATTTTTTTCTTCATATCTTTCATTGTATAAATACTACACAAGAAGTATGCTTCCGTCTGCTATTCTTTTTGTCAGTATGCTCACAATGTAGGCAAAAACCTGTTTTGAAGAGGCCCTTTTTAAGATCGAAAAAGCTCCTAATTTAACATGATTTTGCTCAACTTTAAGGGCATATAATCTGAAATGTCAGGCTAACTTGATTTCTACTGCCAACTATCGTTTAAGTTTAATCCTCGATCTTTAAGAAAATGTTAAAATTTGAGTTAAACCTCTTCACAATTTTATTCAAAAGGGTATAAACAATGGTTACCATGGTGACATTCTATTCAGTGCTATTACACATAGAGTAATTTACTGGTAAATCTTTAGCTGTCTGTTATATATTTTTAAGAATTTATTTTATCAGTGCATATAAAAGAGTATTATTGATTAAAAATCACCTTAAAAGTTTTGAAGGTCACATGACCCAATTTCAAGGTCATCTTGAATGCAGTTCACAAAATTTGGCGAAAAATATCCCCTATTTATTGACCAAAGTTGCAAAAATCTCAAAATCAATGACATCCTTAATTTGTAGCTAATATTTCATGCATACATGTAAAAAATGTGAGATTTTCATGATTTTTGTCCGGGGCTTATTTTTTTTAGGAGAAATGTTCTAAACTAAAAATTGTAATGTTTTTCAACCCATCGGTCCTTATTTTAGAAAGATGTATTTTTGATACAGATATATGACAGTCAAGCCTGAAATTTATAACAATAAATAACAACAAAAATGCAAATTCTATTGAAATTGGAACCTATATTTTGAATTGACCTTGAACTTAGAGTCAATGACCTTGACAAATTTTGGAAATGCTGAAATTAAGAATAATTTCTTCTGTTGTCCCTACGTAAAGCTTAAGCAATATAAATTATCTAAACCATGATAACAATCAATTTGAAAAGATATAGTCATCATGGTCAAATGAAAAGTTGCCATGGCAACCATTTGCGACCTTAAAATGTAGGAAAACAAAACAAGGTCCCCCTAATTTTTTTCGGTGATTACATTTGACATATGAAATCTATTTTGTTCTGACAAGAGTGACGGTGTTATCAGCCTGACATTTTGTGTTATATTTGCTTAAAAATGGTAAAAATTGGTAAAAAATAGGCCTTTATTTTGATCTTATTTTATGGCAAGTTTTGACTGATTTTGATTTGATAGAATTTGGCTAATTGAAAGAAATATTCAAAAAAATGTTATTTTTTCTAAAAATAGAGGTTTTAACGATTGTAAGTTGTTAATACCAATAAACTCTTACAATGGTTTCCATGGCAACATAATAACCAAAGATGACTTATTTGACCATTTTTTTAGTGCTATAAATAGACAGACCTCGTTTCCATGGCAACCGGAATATTTATTTTCAAACAATTGTTGTTTTTGTATTCAGGGCATTATACATACCATTTATAGAGAAAATCATAAAAACCATGACATGCTGTTTCCAAAATATTTTGATCCTTACAGAGAATTGATATTAAATTGTAAAAATGAAGCCAATTTTTATCAAAGTGGATCATACCTATGTAAACATTACAGAAGTACCCATCAGTTATTCAGTCTCATAGTCGAGAAGGCAAGGCAAAATCATTAGATTTTCCACAGGAACGGTTGCGAACCTCGGAATGAAAAAAATCCGATGTGAGACCAGGTGCCTTTACCAAATCTTTAAAATCGGTGACATGCCGTGCCACGGTCCTATGGACATATTTTTGGTCGTTACAGAAAATTAGTATTTAAAACAAAAAATAAGGTAGATGTCTTCAAGCATTTAAGATATCACACCATTTTCCCCTATTAATATATACCTGGACAACATTAAAAACATGGATATATGTTTCAAGTTCCATGTGAGTTTTCCTGAGGTTGTCATTTTGAAACTTAAGCTTATATCCCACCTTAGTGAAGCTAAAGTGAGCGAGTTATCCATCGCCCGTCGTCTGTCTGTTGTTAGTCGTCCGTTGTCATAAATTTTTCACATTTTTAACTTTTTGTATCAGAAATACTCATTGAGTAATCCAACTTCCGTAAGCATCCTTAAAAATAGTTTATGTTTTTTTGACCGTGGGAAAATTGGCTATTTCTCAATAACCCTTTGAGGTAGAAAATGAAACTCTGCAATTGTTAATAGTGGAGAAAAATCTAGAATGCACTTTTTATTTCCTCTATTTCAACGTTCTTCGACAGCAGCGCACCTGTATCATGTAAATTCATTATTTTCTACAGAATCTTCATTGTTCATCCGATTTTGGTGCAATGTAGCTAATTTGAAAGTAGAGGCAGTTTCCATCCGCTTAAGATAAGTTTTTCCATCGTTAGCCATTTAAGACTATACGCATGCAAATCTAACGTTATTCAAATTAAACGATTTATCGAAATAAATCTTCTATTCATTCTTCGATTTTTGAAATATGAAAGCCCAATCACTAACCATTCAAAAGTTATCGTCAAGGGTAAAGTTTTTGAACAGTAAGTTAAACTCCAAGGGCAAGGTCACAAAGTGAACAATATTTGCATTCATGGAAAGGTCTTCTCACAATGCATACACATGTGAAATATGAAAGCAATATCACTTACCATTCAAAAGTAATGGTCAAGGTTAAAGATTTTTAAAAAGTAGGTCAAACTCCAAGGCCAATGTCACAAGCCCTAAAACCTTTCATTCAAAAGTTATGCTCAAGGTTAAAAATTCTGAGAAGTAGGTCAAACTTCAAGGTCAAGGTCACAAGGTCAAACATTTTGGTATCTATGGAAAAGTTTTGTCACAAGGAATACACATGTGAAATATGAAAGCCCTATCACTTACCAATCAAAGGTACAGACAAGGTTTTCTGACTGACGGACAGACAGACAGACAGACAGACTGACTGACAGACGGGATGTTTTTAATGTTCCCGAGCTTTCGCGAAAGCGGGGGACAAAAAAATTACAATAAACTTATTCCTGAAAAACTCGTTTTTGGTCTTGCTCTCGATATGCGGCTGATTTAATTATTCATTCTTTCTTTAACTTGAGTACATCTCACTCATTTGTTGAAGCTGTTGTCTGGCTAATTTTCACAAAAAAAGTTCGCCAGTGGAAAAGATACGATGTGAATCTAGAACAAGATCAGGCCCAAACCATTACTTTAGTTTTAGGCAGTCACTCACTGATAAGTAATAGACACGCACTGAGTCTTGTTCATGTAAGCTATCGACAGCCCGTCCTTAGAGCAGGAAAGGGCTCTCACGCCAATTTTTTGGTATTAGGGCCGGGGCCTTTGATATACGACAAAATAGTGACATTTTCCCAAAATTGGGAAAGGGTTAATACAAAAAGCAGTAGAATGCTTCCATTTGAATAACGCAATTACAAAGGAGAGGAGGGGATCCAACAACACTCAGTTGCAGCACCCACAGTAATTTCCAAAACACCAAATGCAAAAAACACAGAGAAAAACATCCACAGAAAAAGTCGCAAAGGTGACAAGGAACACCAACCCATACCACAGAAACATGAAACATAAAAGACCACACAAAAACCAACGAGACCAATGGGCAACCGATGCCGACTTATGACGGCAATCTGCCACGTAAGAAGCAGACGTTTTGGTTATCCTGGATTTTGTGCGCACAATCCTCCAACTTTTCCGATAACTTAGAGGTCTCGAAGAAAGTACAATTATGGTGTAAACAACTTCCCCACTGTTAGATGACCACACATAAACAAGACCGCAAAACGCAGGGGCCCAAGCAAGACGGATGAATATGTAAATGTAAATAAAAAGAGGGCGTACGTAATACAATCCGTGCTCTGCCGGCTTTAGCAAGCTCATATATGTTATCACTCGAGGTCCCGGCTGTCATTCAGAGAGGACAAACAAACAAACTTTTGTCATATTTCACTAGAAATTATGCAATTTTAACTCCTTTTTTCTTTTCAAGGAGATGTGATGTCAAATTTGGTAATATTGGTCAATAGATTGGAAAAAAACAATCTAATTAGGATGACAAATATGGAAAAACCATATCCTTATCAAAAAGTATAAAATCGTTAATATTCGAAAACTCATCTAAACAAGGGCAAACAAAACCAGGATAAAACCATAAGTAATCTATTAGTGATCTGTTTTGTTATAATCTATAATGAAATACAAGTTCCAACACAGGATCGTAACTGACAAATATGTTACTCACAACATTACTCACTCAAATTGGATAGTTTTGAATGTTGAAAAAGTGCCTTTTCACTTTTACATCGATTCGATGTAAAACCTTCCACCATTGGCGTCCGAGTCTTTTTATGCCGTTACAAATAAAGGGCGAGGGGATCCGGATGGGACTGGACAATAATCATTGAATTTCTCTCCGTTTGCTATCTTGACGGGTTGATTTAATATCCGGTTATACGGATAATATCATGCACAGAGAAACCTGACGTCACTGCTTCGGACTTAATTTTGCGGCTTTCGTCCTTCGTCTTTTGGATTAACCTGTATACTCTTGTTTATCTCTCTATTAACAACAGACGATTCCGTTAAAATAGCTGTTGTTCAAATTTTAAGGATACTTTGCATAACTACACTGTTTATCAAATATTTTGCACCGTCATTTTCTCCCAGACGTATGAGCGTTTATAAGACATCATCTATTGTTTGTTGCTATATATCTGCATACAAAACTAAATTGTTCTTGATTGTTATAACAGTGGATTTCTCTGTACCACGTAACTCACCAAAATATTTAATTTCCAAAAATATTAAGGAGCCTGTTCTAAAACTTATGTGGTAGTGTGACATTTTATTATCTTAAATATTTTCTATTTATCGATATGTCTAAGATTATTCTATTTTTGGATTTGCTTAACTCTTCTCGATCTATTTTTAAAACTATAAACGTCATTTAAAATAATATCCGGAAACCTCTCCATAGATATATCTATACACGTTTAACTAGTATTACTAGACAAACTATAAATATATCTATGGAGAGTTTTCCGGATATAATTCTAAATGACATTTATAGTTATAAAAATAGATCGAGAAGAGTTACGCAAATCCAAAAATAGAATAATCTTAGACATATCGATAAATAGAAAATATTAAAGATAATAAAATGTCTCACTACCACACTTAAATGGATTTCTTAAATGACATTTTTATACGCCCGTCTTCAGACAGGACGTATTATGATACAGCGATGTCTCTCCGTCCGTCCATCCGTCCATCTAATAAACAAGAAAGAGCCCAAACACAATGAGCTAGGAACTTCTAATTTACCATGTGGATTGGGTGTATGAAGACAAAGAACCCTATAGATTTTCAAGGTCACAGGTCAAAGATCAAGGTCATTTTTGGGGGCTAAAGATATTTTTTTGGTGAAAATACCAAAAAAAAAAAAATAATAATAAAAAATCCATTTTTCGTCAAAATGATTTTAGATTTAAAATGATTAAAGGAGAAATTATATTCTTTCACACATGTTGTTAAATCTTTTGACATAAAATCAAGAAACTATGCGGAAGGGGAAGGGGGTGTCAACTTATGATGCATACATGTATTTTTAACAAGATAGAACCCATACCAGGTGAGGTTGAACCTCTAAATTTGCCATGTTGATTGAGTATATAAAGGAAAAGAACCCTATTGATTTTCAAGGTCAAAGGTTATAGGTCAAGGTCATTTTGTCGCTAAAAATAGACTCGGGTGAAAATATTTTTGAAATTAGTTTAAAATCTTTTTTTAATAAAAATGTTTTGAAATTTCATACACTTCAAGAAAAAAGTATATTCTTTCACATATGTAATCAGTAGGGCGGCCAAGCCAGATTTGCGCGTGACGGCAACCGTTGCTAAGAACGGCGCATTAATATCGAACGAAGTTCGCGTCGCCGTTACTAAGCATTTTTTCGAAACAAATTCACAGCAGAAAAATACTAATAACAGCGTTATGAATTGATGGCATCGGATTTTAAAAGATTAAACAAACTCTTTAATATACCCAAAATATCTAAATAAATCTAAATATACCCAAGATGTGATGTTTTCTTCTGTAAGTTTGTCGAAAATCAGCTGACAAAATGACAGCAGTACTCTAAACGTTCGACTTCCATGCCCCCTTCCTCGCAAACAGGGGGATCGTTTTCAAAAATATTAAAAAGTGGTTCTGTAATTTTTTTATATGTTGTGGAGAATATATCCAAGCGTTCAATTCTCAAATTTTATGAAAATCGGTGAGGGACCATTTTTTTGTACCTCATTTATGTACCCCGACATGCTGCACAGTTTCGACAATTTTGGAGAAATCGTCATTCGACCGAATGCTTCGACATCAGAAATTCACAAAGCAGAATATAAATTCGAATTTACCATTCTAGAAGGAAAGGTTGTTTTAACCTTTTGATGAGCAAACATTTAAATTGTAAAAAAATATCACCAGAATTCAACAGACCGAAGATTTTTCCAGCGACCTTCCCAATTTCCTCTGATCAAGTAGAAAACTGCCACGCATAAGGGAAAAATGACATTTTCTTGGATATGCCAGACAATACATCCACAATTTTAGATATACTCATTGTATCCGAGAAAAATACATATAAAAATTCCAATTTTGTTCTGTTTAATGCGCAGGAGCTTACAATAATTCGAAAACAAAAGATACAAATATGTTATTTTTTTTACAAGGAAGCCTATATTTACTTTTTTACTCCAGATAGTCACTACAAAAGAAATAACTATTATAATTTGATGTGCTCATGATCCATGACAGTAGAATTTAAATTCCTATATCATGAAGAAGAAATTTAATTGACCAATTCATCCTCTGCAAGAATTCACAAAAAAATATTTATTTCATTATCTCACTAGATATATCTGCCATTGTCCAATAAGATTCACAGTCATTAATCATGTTATTATATATAATTTTTTTTCTGAAATGTTGACAGTTCTTGAACATTTCCATCTTCTGTGAATAATCCATTTGTATGGCATTTTTGTACACTCACAATTCACAAAGAAGAATATGATGACAATATGCACAATCTTCAAACCAATTCGATGTAGAATATGATATCAATATACTATATTTTATAATATACTTTATTTAAAAGGAATTATTGATGGAAATTGTGTACTATAGTACACAATTTCCATCAATAATTCCTTTTAAATGCATGCCTTCCATATAATAAGCCATTGGGTGATTTTCAGACAGCAAGATTTCTTCTAACAAGTTTGACCTGAAAAAGTAATACATTTTCAATTAATTTTAAGTCATTCATTTATTATTTACTCATTTATTTATTTGTTTATTTTGATACAGTTTCACTAATGCATATAATAAGTCATAAACTTAAAAATTCAAAATGATTCATAAATTGTACTTAAATTGTATTAATCCTTTATGACTTTTTGATTGTACATATGTTATTCATTTAGCAATCATAAATTTATTACTGGAAAGAATAGTATAAATTCAACACTCAACCAATGGAATTCATGGAAAATTATTTTTAATGACTTGAACTACAATATAATCAAATTATATTATAATATATTATCTCTCTAGAAATTCATAGTTTAAATAACCCATGTTGCATTTTGCATTTTATATCATTATGTATATGTGTGAATGTAAATGTGAGTAACCCCTCCCCCCCCCATCAATCTCTTTTCTCTTTTCACTTTATATTCTGAATAAAAAAAAATACATTTATAAAATCATGTATACTTGTGAATGACAAAGTGTTTTTTCTAATTTAAAAAAAATATGGCTTAGGGCCCAATGAGGTAGTGGTGGTGGTGGTGGGGGGGGGGGGGGGGTAGGCTTGGTTGGTCAAAATAAAGGCACATAAATGAACTTAATAAACTGATCAGTTCAGTGATTGAAAATTATTACAAATCTTGGCAGTATTAGTAAAGTATGTGCATGTATGTGTGAGAGGAAGAACGAAATAGAGAAGAAAAGATATTTGTTTACAAATTTGTTTATTTACCTTGAGCTTGAGGAATAAGTCGATGTTTCCAATGGTTCCCAGATTAATTTTGTCATCGAGGCATCGGCTTAGTATCCATTTCACTGTATAAACAAACAGCTGAACTGAAGAAAGTACATGTATGTGAAGTACACAAGGCCTGAAAGTCGTGAAGTCGGGTTGGACAAAAACAGCTTGAAACCTTCATTAATCTCTTCTTAATTCGAATCCAAGGTCAGAAATGAGTTCACGAGATAAAAATCATCCAACAGTTATACTTTTTCAAAATACTTTAAACTCCGAATAAATACATTCATTCATGTTTACAATGTGACACACGTTCAATGTTTCCATATCCAATTCCTACATTCTATATATCAAATATGTACATCTTGTGATAAATCCCTTTTCTAGGCAGAAATTATAAAAGATTGTAAATGACATAACTTTTTCATTAAAACTTACCTAAAAATTAAAAGATCTTACTTTCTGATGTTCTTTCGAATGAGATGAATTTCTGATTTGAAATCATATATGGAATATTGAGGGATTCTTTGGAGGGGTCCTTTTCTAGGCAAAATTATGAAACATCGGAGGTATTACATGACTTAAAAATATAACTATATAAAATCGAAAATTAAGAACCATTTAACAGTATGTACTTGATTTAATTATTCTTTCGAATGAAATGAAATTTTTAATTCTTATTTCTATATTAAGTTGGGTCCCTTCTCTTAGATTTAACAGATGAAATTTGTATTTAAAACCGGGCTTCCATTGTCGCGAATGCAGAGGCGACAGAGCTACGATTAGGTTATTTTGTTTAGTTGTAGCGCACCCCCTCTCAGGTATTCTTGTCCCATTGTGTCACAACAGTGTCATATTCTCCTGCATTCTCCTCTATTCGCGGCACCGACACGAATGTTTCAAAATGTTTAAAACATTCGCGTCTGCATTTTTATTCGCCTCACACGCGCGGTACATGCGCAGCGTATAAGCATTGCATTCTCCTCCATTCAGAGCGCGTTATTATCACATTCGCGTGCATTCTTGTTCCCAAGGTGGAGGAGAATAAACCACGATAGAGCCCCGAACGAACCTGACACAAATGCGATGCGAATGCGCGAAGAATGTGACGCGAATGACGAAAAAAAAAAAAACAACAACAAACAAACAAAAAACAAAACAACGCGGATCAGCCACAATCTTGATACGAAAGTGACGCGATATTGCCACGATAGTACAACAAACACACACGATAGGTGACAAGAAAAATTATCTCAGATGTGCTGTAAAAATGTGTGGATCAATATTTTGAAAACATTGACAATGCTTTTCAAGAGAAAATATCATGGAAAGAGCTCAAAGTCAAAATTCTATTTTTTTTTCTGACATTCGCATTTTTACAGAAATTGGTAGGCGAAAGACACTTGGCTCCGTTGATTTTTTTGTAGCTCAGAGATGTACAAATACAGATTTTAACAGTGCAAACTCTAAATAATTATCCTTAACTGTTTTTGTGCTACATATGTTTATTTCTTTTCTTTTAAAACTCCAAAAGACGCATACCTGGTCCATGTGTAAATTTATCTGCTTTAAAATTATGCTAATGATCTTGAAGTCGTAAAACATTCTACCCCCTTATTCTTTTAACGCATTTTGACCACTATCATATAGAAAATCCAATTTTTCGCACAAATAAAAAACAAATGATTTTTTCGTTTTGCAATATTTCATACGATTATGTATGTAGATGAAAAAAAAGCACATACAGGTACACAGTTTTATAAATGACCGAGATATGGCTCCAAACATAAGTATACCCCATTATAATTTTATCAGTTTTTCGACTTATAATTTTTAGTATATCCAGCATTTTGAATCATAAAACTATAACAGAAAAAAATCCCACCATATGTCAAAATAAGAGAAACTCCTTGTATTTCCTATAGCTACACACCAACAGTTGCATCTAAAATTTACAATTACAAACGACTTTTGCAGTGTATTGATTTAAGTAATCCCTCACTACATCCACTTCCTTGCGAATGTTCTTCATCTACTCTCCTTGTGGACCCGTTATTACTGGTGACCTTAGTATAGTCAAGAACGACAAGTTGAGAGAAATGTTAAAAAAGGGTCCCAAATACAGAAAAGGTATGTTCTTTACATGGAATCAAAATGTCAAAATTATCATGGACTCTTGTGAGGAATATGCAAGACGATGGGCAAAGAAAGAAGATGTACAGCTCGACACCCTTTCCGAATGGTTAAAATCCATTAGAGGGTTACTTTTATCTAGAATCAACCGATTAAAATCAACTGTGAACACCATATTCGAGTCTATCTTTAAATACCCTGATGTTATCACAGAGCTTGCCTACCTCCAAGAACATTATGTCATCACACCTGCAGACAAAGCCTCAAATAATCACACATTTACTTGCAAAAAGTACTATTTCGACAGTCTAGTTAAAGAGTTGGGTTTGAATTCGACACCTGGCAATCCCACTTACACCCAAATAAACCTTTCTGCCTCTAAAATAATAGATAACCATAAATCAGCTGTTACTTCCTTTGGCTTCGACACTAACAATTTAGATTTGGATTTACCGTACTTATACTGCATACCTAAAATGCATAAGAATCGGTACAAACAACATAACGTTCGCTGGTTCCTCAAAATGTTCTACCAAACCTATATCGATTTTACTCACCAAAGTTTTATCTGAAATCCAATCTGGGCTTCCAAAATATTGTTCGACAGTATATTCTCGAAGTGGTATCAACCAGATGTGGATTTTAAAGAATTCGAAGGAACCTTTAGAACATCTGAAATCCACTCATTTTAGTAGAGTCCATTCGATCAAAGCCTTTGATTTTTCTACACTTTACACTACAATCCCACATTCTAAATTGAAAGAAGACTCGCAAAATTATAAGTAATGCGTTTACAAGAAAGAATGGCAATCGCAAATACAAATTTATTGTTGTTAACTATGACAAAACCTACTTTGTAAAAGAAAAGACCGATTCTGAAAATAAGTACACTGAAACAGATATTATTCAGATGTTAAACTTTCTGATCGACAACAGTTTTGTGGTGTTTTGTGGAGGAAAGGTCTTTCAGTAAATTGTCGGAATTCCAATGGGGGCAAATTGTGCCCCACTCCTTGCCGTCATTTTCCTGTACGAAGCTGAATTAATTCAATCTTTGGTCTCTGGAGGGAAAAGAGACTTAGCGTCTGACTTTTATTTCACTTACAGATACATAGACGATGTGTTGTCCATCAATAATCCAAAATTCGCGGATTACCTCAGCAGTATCTATTCTTCGGAGCTTGAAGTCAAAGAAACTACAGAGACAAATAATTAAGTATCCTATTTGGACATAATGTTGTCCTACGACACTGATGGTCACATGAACGCCTCACTCTAGGACAAACGTGACCACTTCAATTTCAGCATTACAAACTTTCCTTTTCTGAATAGCAACATCCCTTCATCGCCAGCTTATGGCGTGTTCATATCACATTTGATAAGCTATGCCAGAGTAAGTACCAAATATACGGATTTTGTTCTGAGAGCTAGGCGTCTTTCAGATAAGCTTCTCAGTCAGGGATATGTATTTGACCGACTCAAATCGTCACTGAGGAAGTTCTACGGTCGATATAGGGAACTCGTCATACACTATGATGTCCCACTCTCCAGAATGGTGGATGATATTCTGTCATAGACCATTTGAACCATCCAACAAAAGATTGCACTCTACGTCTTCCGAAATGGAAGTAACCGGATGTGACAGTTCTCCAAAATTGAAGTGGCGGGTGTTGCATGCAAGCAGGAGATGCTCCTCCTGGGCACCTGGTCTTACTCCCATATCGGGAGTTCGCTTCTTTCCATATTGTGGAGGTTTTTGTTTGATTGATTTGGTTCCTGTTTTATCCTGTTTTTGTATGCCTTCGGTTTCTTATTTTCTGAATTGTCGATTTTGTGCTGTAAACGGGGATATGGTCAGTATCCATATTTGTCATTTTTGCTAATAATTGCATCATTTCATAAGATAATGTATATACATGTAGATGGCAAACATTCACATAAATCTATTCAGTTTTTTAAATGATCAAGATATGACTCCAAGGGTACCCGTTATAATTTCATCGCATTTTAATTAAGAATATATACTATATCCAACATTTTGCATAATATTCCAGATAGAAGAATAGGTCAATCAAAACAAAACTTGAAATTGGTCTGTATCACACCAAGATGTACTCATATACCAACAATCAATTTAATGTCTACAAAAGAACCAAAGAAAAGTCCGGGAAACTGAAAATTTCATGAAATTTGGTAAGTCCAAGGGCCATAACTCTTGTAAAAATAGGTCAAATATACCCAAGCTCGAACTTGATCTGTATGACATTGAGATATATCCACATACCAAAAAAGTGTTCAATATATGCAACAACAGCGAAGTGTGACAGACAGACGGACAGACGGAATGACGAACGTGGTGGAAACTACAATGTATATATCCCCTCCGGCGAGCCGGTAGGGGAAAAATTATTGAAAAAAAATCACAAAAAATGTACGTTCCAGTAAAAGTTATCGGCCCTCAGAGTTTACGTTGAAATGTATGGAAAATCTAGTATTTCAGCCATATTTTCCAAAAAATTATTGGAGCTAAAACATGGATGGATGAAAAAAATGAATGAATAATTCATATTTATCTTTTATCACAACCCCCCCCCCCCCCCAAATTCACTGTTTTGATCTTTCGCAATTTATTTTCACATTATTCTCAATCAAGGGTAGATGACTCATAAAATGCCCCTATTAAATAAAATCCTTTTCCCGATATTTATCGTCATAGTACAAAAGTTTGTGCAACATCAAAATATCGAAATATGAAATAATTTATACAGATAAAATCTAATATTTTGGACACGATTTTATTCATTATGAATCATGACCATGTCCCTGTATACAGTACAAAATCGATAATTCAGAAAATCATGAACCGAAGGCATACGAATGACAAATATGGATAATAAACATAATCCTGTATACAGCACAAAATCTATAATTCAGAAAATCAGAAACCGAAGGCATACAAATCAGGATAAAACATGAACCAAAGCAAACAAACAAAAACCTCGTCGTCAGGATCTTCTTTAACTCATTTGTGTCACACTTATGCCCTTTGCCGTGTGGGACTCGTCGGAAAGTTCCCCGCGAGGGTTTTGACTGTAGGTGTTTTAAATATGTTTCCTGACATGGTCGCCATAGCACTTTCGATATAGATATAACCTCAGACAGTGCATATGTTTTATATATTGATTTCATTTCCGTGCATGTCTCTCCTATGGATTGCTACGACTAACCTACGGATTGCTACGGATAGTTACAGATAGTATCTGATATAAACTTAAAACCTATCTGTAGCTTTCCATGCTCGATTCGTATTAACCCGTAGCAATCCGTATTGGAGTCGATTCATGGTTCATCGAACAATTTGCGTCCCGACTCGCCACGGATAAATCTTTTTTGGTCGTGGCTCGATCCGTGGAAGTGTGAAGGGGCATTAAACTTTCAGTATTTTAGGACGATGTTCACGGATAAGTCAATTGTAATATATATTCAATGGATAGTATGTTTTGTTTCCCATATGATTATCTGGTGTTTTCAAAACACTAAGTACTATGAAAAATATAGAATCATACTCTACTTACATTTGAACAGCTCGTAGGAGGAGTAAGACTGATCATCTGGACTCGGACACTTCTTTTTACTGTTTTGACACTTGATGTATTCAAATTCCTTGTCGTTGTCAAGCACGGGACATCCATCTTCAAAACAAATAAGAATTGGTTAAATATATATTCATTTTATTCATGGTCTGATTGGTTGTTTTTGCTAGCCATGGTTTCAATTCGTTTCCACACATCTCCCTTTTCTTTTATCTTAGTTTACTCGATATGAATGTCCGTCATAAACAATTAAGGTCGAGTATCCCTCAGGTCTGAATTGCTGGTAATATTTGCCTGGATACCCCATTTTTTCTCTTCATAATATTGTTCAGATTGTCATGCTATTATGAAAAAGAACCTTCTATAGTTTCATTTAATCACCTCTAAAAAGGGATTTTTCTTACTTTTCCAATACTGGTGTCAGAACAGTTTCCGGACAGTTAGAGTTTCCGGACAGTCGCCCTTTTCAAATACTTTGAAGGAAATTATTTTTAAAATTTTTTGACAATTTTGTAGATTTTTGAATGCAGAATTCAAATCACGAATCATATAAACTAAATTTTGCATCTAAGTTGCTTTATCACACCACCTTTTAACCCCTTTCTGCCCCGTTTAATATCGCGCACCGGGGGAAGTCGCCGACAACCATACAATTTTAATCTACGTGATTTGAGAAGTTTTGGTTCTATTTTCAAAATTATTTTTACACAGTCATTTGTAGAAAAGATTGAAGAAACCAATATCCAACAATCATCCAGTTTGGGCTGAAATTAATGGAGATTGACAGATTTAAATCAGGTGTCCGGAAACTGTTCAAGTGATTTGCGAAAAATGGCCAAAATATAGGGTCATAAAATCGGTCAAGAAACCATTTTCTTGAGAGATTTAATATTTTCTTTCAACATGATTATCTGTGGGAAGGGCATAGCATTATTTGAGAGAAATTTGAATGATTTCCATTGATGGACGGAGGAGTTATCCCTGAAAAACCTTCAAAATCGTCCGGAAACTGTTCCGACACCAGTAGGGTTCAAACGGCTAAGTTCCAGGTATAAAAATGAAACCACGAATTATATTTTGTACGTATATCAGGTGTAACACATGTACAAGCTTTAAATATATGGAAATGAAAATATTGTAAAAGTTGTTATTCTGAAAATCTCAGCATCTGATGCCTGAGGGATTTTCTACCTTAGATACAATTTGAAAGAGAGATTGGGTTCGAGGCTCATTAATTAAAACAATTTTGTGTCATGACTATGACGTCATCCCATTGTCTTATCAATACTGTCTCGATATGATCCTCTTTCCTCATATTATTTACCTGTAACTGTCCTTATTGAAAATTGAAAATAATTGACAGTTTAAGAGGGTATGAGCGTGAACAAATCAAACGTAAACCGTATCGATGTCGTAAAGGAAACAAAATCTGAAAACTTATTGAACTGATTGTCGAATATACCTCTATATCAAAGAGCAATGCATTTCGAATGACGAGCAATATATATCCTTGTTTACATCTAAAATACGCTTCTATCACGACATCGTTTTACCCTTGGCATATAGTTTATGTCATCAAAGGGAGTTTATTTGACGTCATACTGAATTATGACGTTGCAATATTTTTCAGCGAATTATTATGAAAACGCTTTGTGCTTGTTCTTTAGAAGTTACCGGCAATTCAGTCTTATATTATTTGACGCCATGAAAACTTTACGGAGCGGAATAATTTGATGACGATTGAATTGAGTAAGTTAATACTTCAAATTTATTTTTGCATAAAAAAAAAGGAAAAGGATTTATATAAGTATCATACTTGTTTCCTAATCCTGCATGATCTTAATTGTACTTATATTACATAATGAAAGTGAAATAAATACCAGTTTAAACTAAAAAAAACACAAATAAATTCAAAATAATAATTATATTTTATAGTGCAAATTGACGATGCGGCCTTACTGACCACACAATTTATCTCAAATATTGAAAACATGTAAAACTATTATATTTTGAAAGTACTTTTCTTTCATTTACAAAAATATGTTAGAATGATTTAGCTAGAATTTATAATATCAAGAGGCCTATTGATTAGTAGTTGTAATAAGTGAGCATGGCGACCGACTGTCAAATCATAAAAAGGACCAAAGATCACGTACATGTACGTCGTAAAATAAATAGATCCGGAGGAATCCATAAACACACTTCCCATTAAACGCCCTGAAGAAAAGGGAATTAATCTGTTTTAATTTTACTAATCTATGATATAACGACATTCATTGTTCAAAGACAACATGTACAGGAGATCAATGCGGAAGTCAGGGTGTGCGTTTACTACCTTTCCTATCATACCGACAACCCCCCTCCCTTTCCACCTTCTAATTCCAGCACTTAGTAATGTCCCTCAGCTAATTTTAGATAAATTATTTCAAAGCATAATTATCAAGAGATTGAGGGATCCTTCGTTTCGTTGTTCTACCAAAGTTGCGTCATTTTTTTTAAATCTGGTACAATATGTCACGTTACGTTGTCTGTGCTTAAAAGCGCAAAGTGTTGGGAAAATAAATAAGAAATTGATCAGAATATGACTCAAATTTGTAGTCTGAAGTCCAGATTATAAGACATCTCAGATAATATGTAAAGATATAAAAATTTTTCCATTTTCAATCATAAACTACGGATTTATCATATCCAGAGGCTTGGTCAGAATAATTCTAATCTAAATATCTTTAAAACTGTTGCACTCTTTTTTCTTTAAATTATTTTTGATCTTCAGCATGTATCACTAGATGATAAAAGAAACATTAAAATTCTATTATGCCAACTACTTCGAAAATTAATGTTTTTAAACTTTTCATACAACTTTTACTGTCAAAATTGGGATGAAATGAATGTCCTTCTCCAGCATGGTTACCATGGCAACAAAAATATTTTTTTTTAAAAATGATGAACTTACTTCATTTACTACATCAATGGATAAAAATTTACTTCGTACTGTGTTATATTGATTTTTAAAATAAAGGCCAAAGTTGGGACATTGTTTTAGAATAATATGTGCAGAGTTACCTCCCTTTTTTGTCGGTATATAGGGGACAAACGGCTACACTCTTTTTTTCATGAAATATTGCAATCGATGAAGGAAGGGATATTCTTCTATATGTAGACAATAATTTTCAATTTCTATTATTCCCTGAAAATGCGGTTCACACTCATGCCTCCTTAAATAGAAATTAAATAAAAGATACACGTAAAATAATAAAGTAAAGAAAACTACAAAACGTTGATATATGACGAAATCCAAAACGAAAAATACCTTTAACTCGGTATCTTTATAAACTGTATAGTAAATCAGTATAAAGAAAATTGAAATCAACTTTTTTTCAAAACGTAAATTTACATTGAAATAAAAACGAGTTCCAAACGAAAGACGCCGACATGCACATCACAGACGTGGATACATAGAAATGAATGATTTTCTCAAATACCATTACTCAGTTATTGACTCTGACATGAAAATGTTTATAATTAAGTCAAGATAAATCTATCGGTTGATTGACAATTCATTTAAACTACGTGCAACTGGTCATCATTCCTTGACCAATGACACGGTTAACGATTTTGAGGTGTCCAAATTTCAGAAAAATTACCTACCTTTGACTTTACATATAAGAAGGTTCAAAGGTAGACAACATAACCATCGAAAATGCGTCAGAATCATCAAACGCGTTTTATATTGTGGATATGATCCTAATGTCACCAGACGACGCTAGGCTTGGTACTTGACCAATCTACAGTCTTACCAACGCAATCTTAAGATTTGCACTCTGACTGACTATGAGGACGGGGCTGCATGACGGGCCATGTCCAAACCTCTTTAGAGAAGACAGGGCCCCGACTCACTGTCCTCTCTGAATGTCAGTCGGACTCCTCGGGTGATAACATACATGAGCTCGCTACAGCCGGCAGAGCATGGATTGTATTACGTACGCCCTCATTTTATATAATCATTAACATTTTCATCTGTTATGATTGGGCGTCTACGTTTTGCGGTCTTGTTTGTGTGTGGGCATCTAACAGTGAGGAGGTTTTTTTTACATCACAACTGTACGTTTTTCGAGCCCCCTTGTAAATCGGAAAAAATGGGAGGGTTGTGCGCACGTAATCCAGGATAACCACAACGTCCGCTACATGCGTGGCAGATGACCGTCCTAACTCGGTACCGGTTACCCATTGTTCTCGTTGTTTTAAGTGTGGTCTTTTGTGTTTCATGTTTTATGACATGGGTTAGAGTTTCTTGTTACTTTTGCGACTCTTTATGTTGATGTCTGCTCTGTATTTTTGCATTAGGTGTTTTGGAGTTTTGCTGTAGTTGCTGTAACCTAGTGTTGTCGGATTTCCCCTCCTTTCTTTTATCAAAACGATGTCATGTTTTAAGTGGGAGAAAAGTCTCAATTGCAAACTATTCATTATGTTAAGAAAAGTACTTTTCCAGATAAGTACATTTTGTTTACCCCGAATACCCCTACCCAAAAATGAGAATAAAAAAAAGGACTCAGTACCCTTATTTGACAAGTGATAATAAGTCTTTGTCAGAAGTTATTTTCTTTTAGATATTTCTAAATGACAAACTCTGTCCTTCGAAAAAAAAAAAAATCCTGTAAAAGTACAATTATGTTATCGCTCATCCTGATTTAAAATACTTGTTTGTCATAGTAACGATTTGGTAAAACTTTGCAACAAATCAAATTAAAATGCCCTGTTCCCTCAGTTGACATTATGATGATGAAAATATTTGTTAAAATTATAATTGTATAATTATAATTATAAATGTTATAATTGACATATTTTCAAGACCAGACTCTAATCTTTTTACAAAAGTACAAAACATTCCGCTCTACCTCATTTATTATTAATTTATGAAAATAGCTCATGTGAGCCAAAAAAAAAAAAAATCAGATGCTCCGAGTCAAGATTATTCTTTCCAAACATTCAGCAAAATCTTTAAATTCTGGCACTAGGAAGAATACTTACACAACTATGATCATCGAAATGAAATAAAAATATAAAGTCAGTAAACTCCGTGCGTTGGCTTCGCCTATCACACAAAGCAGACCGCTCATACCACAACGCCACGGTGACAACCCAAAATTCTGGTATTCTGGTATTCCAAAATTCTGGATGCAATTAAATTTAAAAAAAATTGAAATAAAAATAGACAAGTTTACAAATAATAGTCGAAAAAATAAACAAGGAAAGGGAAGTTACATGTATAATCTAAATATCCCTGGTCTAGCTTTATTCGCCCTTTTCTTTGGTAAACTCACCTTTCATGTTTTGTTAGTGTAAGTTAACGTATCCAGTGTACAAATGGAGATCTCGCGTACGTCTCGTCCATTCAAACAGTGTTAAAATTATCTCGGTAATCTTCGGCAGTGTCTCGATAGTTTCCGTGGATTGAGCGAAGGTTGGCATGTTGACTTTTGATGATAGAAACCATTTTTTACGTTGTATAAGGTATATTTAGTTAAAAATATTCAATGATTCTAACTATATACTACACTTGATATTTATTTGTACAACGGATACCTTAAATGAGTTTTGTCAAAAACGTTCAAGTTCAAGACAAAGCTTAGAAAAAGTGTGTTGTTCAAAATTTCATTTCTGGTTCCATGAATTTATTTAGAGATACAGTAATATGAATAAGAGAAATAGAACTCGTTTTTATACATTTTGACGTTCCATGTCAATAAGTGGACGTCAATCAACGCCTTCGCTCCCGATAATGCGTGCACTTATCTGTAAAATGGATACATCTTTGAACAAAGCAAGTTTTAAACTAAACTTCATTCGCTCAGACTTTTCAAATAGGGAAATTTTATTCGATAACATTTCGCTGCAAAGTACGAAAGTTGACAAAATTGAAGAAAAATTCTTTTCAACAAAGATTATTAGAGAAACCAAACTTGAAATATCTTATCTGTAATATCGCTAAAATCTCCAATAAATATCCTGTTTGATCATTAACTTAATGACAAATATGGATAATGACCATATCCCTGTATACAGCACAAAATCGATAAATTCACCTTCTTGATTTTGTTCCCAGGCATGAAAAGATAATGATGTTATAAAAACGAAACGTTTACAGCGGTGTTCAGGGCGTCTCACTTATGGTATCTCTTCGAATTCATAAATTAAACGTAAAAATTGACTAAATATTTATTACATTCAGATTGTCGATTATAATTGTCTGGTTTCATCGATACCAAACTTGTCGAATTCCGACAAGAAACAAGCGAATTACGGAGGAATTTGAAGGCCGAAAACTAAAAAGGCCACATATAAACGTACCGCACTCGATATCTGATGACGTCAAACGGTTATTGAGCCACCTTAAGTCCAACTTTCAGTGAGCATTGTACATGCACATGCGTTAAGGTGATTAGTGCAATGATTCATATTGAACAAAATTCTCAGATAAAAGATTTATTCTCCGAAACAATTTAGAAAAAAAATAAGAATAAAAAGTTTAACGGAAAAGATTGAAAGAATATGATGTATTATTGATATTCTCTATGTATCTTCTTTTTACTTTTACTGTTTTGCGATGCCTATATATTATTTACCTGCCGGGTTCATGGTATATGGAATCAAGCAAGCTTCCAACAAGCCTCCTTCTAAAGTGTTGATACAATGGTATATTGCTCCTACTGTACCCGTACAATTTATTTCATTACTTCGTGTCTTCCATTCAATGTACGTTACTGGACAACTTCCAACGCTTCCAGCATCTGGTAAATGATACGATTTTGCAACTGTAAAATGTAAAAGAAACAAAATCGAGAACCTTGCAGTATACAACCCGTACAGCATTTTATATGACATGCAACGAAATGATATTGCATTGCATTAACTTTAGCGAACGATTTGTTTCATATATTATCTAACAATGTAAAATTTATTTCCTTAATCTACATTATTTCCGTTATCATGAATATAAATCTTATATTTTCACATGACCAGGAAAATCAATTGAATAATGATAAACTTACAGAAAATTGAATAATTGTACAAATGTATCCTGGTTCAAAGAATAGATGGCAAAAGTAACACAAGGGCGTAGGAGAAGGGAGCGCAGGGGGCACACACCCCCAACTTTGAAAAGTGGTGGGGGACACAAAGTGCCGCCCCTTTCAATCACAAACTTTATGATGCATTAACATCGTTTAAAATAGCAACATTTTTTACCATAAATGTGCAATTTTTCGGTCAGTTTTCAAAATTTTTCTTTGGCCCGCTACCACTCGCCAGTTCTCCGTTGTACAATAGAGAAATTTTACATAGCGTTTTAATCATCTCCATTGTATGTTCTTCATCTTCAAGTATGGTATATTTCATGCCTGGTGTTAAGGTAATATAAATTCTAAATTTTCTGAAAGGTAATGATGCCCTGAGTACAGATCTACAACTTTGTTATTTTGCATATGTTATATAGAGAAAATAGAAAATTTAAATGCTTCATCAGTTATTCCCCTTTGTTTTTCTGGCCCCAAAATTATTATTTCTGAGCAGAAGGCATTATAACCTTTCAGGAAATATATAGGTTATTGCTAATAACCGTCGGAAACCCACAGCCTATTGCCCTACGATTATATTACGGAGAAGATACTTAGGGTTTCCGACGATAATTGCTAGTATAGTTTGTAGAAACCAACCAGGCATGGAAAAATGTCCTATTGTACATCGGATATAGAATATTACTACAAGTACTTCTTAATGATAGAGGGTAAAGAAAGTATTTTCTGATAAGTCAATTAAGTCAATATTGTTGTTACCAGCATATGACGTTTTTATTTCTCAATTAATACGTTATGCTCAATTAAGCTCCATGAACTCAGATTTTGTTCTAAGAGGTAGATGGCTTTCAGTTAAGCTTCTCAGTGAAGGATACATGTGTGACCGAATAACATCGTCACTGAGGAAGTTCTATGGTCGATATTGGGAAATGGTAGCACACTGTGACGTCTCCTTGTCCAGAGTCATGAATGATATTTTGACGTTGACCTTTTGAGCAATGACATACCAATTTATACGCTTGTCTTCCTTTGTGGTAGTTACCGATTGTGACCTTTCTAGCGAATTGAAGCGACGGATGTTGCATGCAAACAGGAAATGATCACTCTTCCTGGACCCCTGATCTTACTCCTTTGCACTTCCACGGGGAGAAAAACGTTAAGACGGTTTTATCGCCGTATTTTTCAAAACCTTTAATGTGAGGCAAGTTTACCGTCCGTGGATAGAAAAACACAGGTACATGTAATGTGACGCCATTATCGTCCGTTGTTTAACAATTATTTTGTAAAAAAATATTTTTATCGATAATTGAAACGAGTTAAGATCGGCATGGGAATACTAGTCTAGTACATATGTAGATCATTCTGGTAATTTCTGAATGAAAAAAATGCATCTAACATGAAAAAAGTATGCTAAATCGTACAATGTTTTATCGAATGGTTCATTTATGCAAATGCTAACTTTCCGTCAACTTTTGCTTCATAAAAGTGATTAAAAATACGAAAACATTGGATTTTAACATTTAATGTCCGTGACTAGTTGTGATACGATATTTTGTCTCTTGTTAGAAATCCTATCATTTATCAGCAAACCTCAAACATACACAATCTCGTCATTATCGGGAGTATCGTTAAAATATATAGTAAAGGGACGGATCCCCAGCATGACCACCATGCACTCACCCAGTGGAAAAAAACCACAGGAAAGCGACACATAAATGACATCAGACAAAACTAACAAAATGCAAAAAGACACAACAGCATGCTCAAAACATCATACAAAGCAGCCGGAACAGACGCACAGAAAGATCAAACATTAATGACAACAAATAAAAGGAAGGAGACCGGTGCCGACTTTGGACAGCCATCTGCTACTAGCAAATGGTGTGGTTATCCGGATTACGTGAGTACACCCCCACTGAGGTCTCTATAGACACACGATTGCTGTATAAACATAAAGCTTCTCACTTTGAGGTGACATAAAAAATAATAGTTAATCGCAGCGGCCTTTTGTAACACATATTCTATGCAAATGGATATAAATCAAATATATGACATACGTATAACAGCTTTCCGATAGGACAGATGGTCAGAACCCAGTCTTCTCTGACGATATTTGAATAAATGAGATAAAGAAGATCCTTACGGCAATCTCGAAGCTAGAGGTGGGACCAGGTGCTCGGGAGGAGTAATCATTCCCTGTTTGACTAACCGCACCCGCCTTCGATGTTCACGCATGGAAATGAAAAAAAAAAAAGATTCAGCCATTTCTGGTTTTAAAAAAGAGGGATCAGATGTCATAAAACAGATGGCAAAATTCAATACGAAATTCATCAGTACCTCGGTTTGGGCGAACCCTTAGAGGAACTGTCAAAGACAATCATTACGTCAAACCAACAATGGGTATCAACGAAATTAGGCACAGAAGAGATAAGTAAACATAACGGAAGACTACAAATGATTCACTGAGCAAAATTTAGCAATATACTTTTTATTTTTCCCAGGAGGATAAGACTCCATTGAGCCTCTATTTTGTACGCCGAACTCTCTGAAAATATATATCTCTCTTTATCCTCCTATGTTCAAAGTCACCTTCCAATCATCTTCAATTCCAAAAGAGAGCAATTCTCTCGCATCGATCGATCTGCACTTTTAATCTAAGATGGCCTCTCGTAGCTTCTCTATACATATCTATACTTTCCTATTCAAATTCAAAACATAAACCATCGAGCAAATTACTGTATATAACATCATTCTAAGTATCATTTTTGTTTTGCGCCTCACGGAACTCCTTATTTTCCCTTTTATTTATACTATATCTGTCTCTGACTTTTTGACTTTCATTTCCAAACTATTCATCCTCGAAACTTATCCTACTAGATGTATCTTCATCATTTGCTCTTCTAAATCTGACATTTTATTAAGTTCTTAGTTAAAATTTTCTAGCATGCAAAACATTTATATATATCATGTAGATCCTGGTTGATTATTGGGTTTTCTTTCACCGTTCTCCTCTTAGAAATAATATGTCCATAACGATTTCACATAGACATTAGTGAAATCTAATCATAAAGATAAACAAATTAATAAATAATCCATCAAAGTTATATTTCTTCGACTTTCTCTTTTGAATTTCCACAAAACACGTAATGAATGTAAAGTTGTGTTATCATCAACTTTCTTTAGTAGTTATCCCTATATAAAAACCAAAAGTTCTTAAATTTGTCGAAGCTCATAAAAACAAGACTGTTCCGGGTACCTAACCTAGACATTTTTTTTAATAGAACATATTCTATAGAAAAATGCTCTAATACATCTAACTACGGACCAAATTTCCTAAACTGTCTAACAACGGACAGCTTTATTGGCATGTTTAATTTTTCTTTTAATTGACTAACTTCTTTTACATTAAAGTGAATTGAATGATTATTCATCTATGTAATGTCACAATTATAGGAGAAGCATGATGAAGCATATGACAAAAGTATATATTTATATATTTCCCAAAATAGACACAAGTTGACAAGGTATAAAATTGTGTGTCGTTCAAGGAGAATACAAACTCCTCTTAAGCTACGACATACCACGGATAAGGATTTCTGCGGAAGAATCTATCATATAAGACAGGTTTCCCATTGGAATATCAAATGACAAATATGGATAATGACCATATTCCTGTATACAGCACAAAATCGATAATTCAGAAAATCAGAAACCGAAGGCATACAAAATCAGGACAAAACAGGAACCAAAGCAAACAAACAAAAACCTCCACCATATGAAAAGAAGCATATCGGGAGTGAGACCAGGTGCCCAGGAAGAGTAAGCATCTCCTGCTTGTAATACCCGCCGCTTCAGTTCGGTAGAACTGTCACATCCGGTTACTTCCATTTCGGAAAACATAGAGTACAATCTTTGGCTGGATGGTTCAAATGGTCTATGACAAAATATCATCCACCATTCTGGAGAGTGGGACATCATAGTGTATGACGAGTTCCCCATACCGACCGTAGAACTTCCTCAGTAACGATGTTAGTCGGTCACTAACATATCCCTGACTGAGAAGCTTATCTGAAAGACGCCTAGCTCTCAGAACAAAATCCGTATATTTGGTACTTGCTCTGGCATAGCGTATTAACTGAGATATGAATACGCCATAAGCTTGAGATGAAGGGATGTTGCTACTCAGAAAAGGAAAGTTTGTAATGCTGAAATTGAAGTCGTCACGTTTGTCATAGAGTGAGGTGTTCATGTGACCATCAGTGTCATAGGACAACATTATATCCAAATAGGATGCTGAATTATTTGTCTCAGTAGTTTCTTTGACTTCAAGCTCTGAAGGATAGATACTGCTGAGGTAATCCGCGAATTTTGGATTATTAATGGACAACACATCGTCTATGTATCTGTAAGTGAAGTTGAAGTCAGAAGCTAAGTATCTTTTCCCTTCAGAGACCAAAGATTGAATGAATTCAGCTTCGTACGAGTAAAGGAAAATGTCGGCAAGGAGTGGGGCACAATTGGTCCCCATTGGAATTCCGACAATTTGCTGGAATACCTTTCCTCCAAACACCACAAAAATGTTGTCGATCAAAAAGTTTAACATCTGAATAATATCTGTTTCAGTGTACTTATTTTCAGAATCGGACTTTACTTTTACAAAGTAGGTTTTGTCATAGTTCACAACAATAAATTTGTATTTGCGATTACCGTTCTTACTTGTAAACGCATTACTTATAATTTTTGCTAGTCTTTCTTTCAATTTAGAATGTGAAATTGTAGTCTAAAGTGTCGAAAAATCAAAGGCTTTGATCGAATGAACTTTACTAAAATGAGTGGATTTCAGATGTTCTAAAAGTTCCTTCGAATTCTTTAAAATCCACATCTGGTTGATACCACTGCGAGAATATACTGTCGAACAATATTTTTGAAGCCCAGATTAAGTAAGATCGATTAGTAAGATCGATACAGATTTGGTAGAACATTTTGAGGAACCAGCGATGAAACGTTGTTTGTACGGATTCTTATGCATTATATGTATGCAGTATAAGTATGGTAAATCTAAATCTAAATTGTTGGTTTGGAAGCCAAAGAAAGCAAGAGCTAATTTGTGGTTATCTACTATTTCAGAGGCAGAAAGGTTTGTTGAGGTGTAAGTGGGATTTCCAGGTGTCGAATTTAAACCCAACTCTTTAACTAGACTGTCGAAATAGTACTTTTTGCAAGTAAATGTGTAATTATTTGAGGCTTTGTCCGCTGGTGTAATGACATAATGTTCTTGGAGGTACAAAATGTAGGTAAGCTCTGTGATTACATCAGGGTCTTTAAATATAGACTCGAATCTGGTGTTCACAGTTGATTTTAATCGGTTAATTCTAGTAACCCTCTGATGGATTTTATCCATTCGGAAAGGGTGTCGAGCTGTAAATCCTCTTTCTTTGCCCAACGTCTTGCATATTCCTCACAAGAGTCCATGATCATTCTGAAATTTTGGTTCCATGTAAAGGACATACTTTCTCTGTATTTGGGACCCTTTTTTTACCATTCTCTCAACTTGTCGTTCTTGACTATACTAAGGTTACCAGTAATAACGTGTCCACAAGGAGAGTAGTTAAAATCCGATGAAGAACATACGCAAGGAAGTGGATGTAGTGAGGGATTACTTAAATCAATACACTGCAAGAATCGTTTGTAATTGTAAATTTTAGATGCAACTGTTGGTGTGAAGCTACCAAAATAAAAACTGCCCAAAATCATACAGTGTGCTACATTTTTGGCCGCCGTGACTGCCGTGGTTGCCGGGAACATAGTGTAAATCTAGGGTTACTTTAAAGGTTTTAAAACAACGGCAACAAACCAGACTTAAATCAATACACTGCAAGAATCGTTTGTAATTGTAAATTCTAGATGCAACTGTTGGTGTGAAGCTATAGGAAATACAAGGAGTTTCTTGTCTTTTGAAATATGGCGGGATTTTTTCTGTGACAGCTTTGTGATTCAAAATTTGACCAAGATTCAATTTATCAATACCTTTGCGTGCAAATCTTACTTTAATGAAAGGACGGTTTGTTTATTCCTCTGATTTATCTGATCTAACTGCTTGAAATAAACGAAAAGTAAAAATGTCCAAGATGACTCCTTGTAGTCTGTATTCTGGGGAACGTGTATCGGTATAAGTGAGGTCCTTCGTATATTCGTAGATTTCGTATATTCATAGTTCATAATGCTATATATCATTCATAAATTGCAAAAGTTGCTTACGAAAGTCTACATCCGTACAATCAAAGTCACGGTACCGTCGGCTTGTTACGGTTTATTTTAAATTCTACTACGGCCTGGCACGGTACGCATGGTCACACAAGAAGTATAAAAAACCAAACCCTTTTATGCAGCTTTTTGTGTCTTCTTTTCTCGGCGGTCACAGTTAATCGTAGTGGGCCTTGACAGAACTTGGTAGACGTGGCCAACTTGATTGGATCGCAACAAACCGTGACAGACCTAATCAGAACGTGACAGGTCGTGAGGAAACGTACAAACGTCCGTAAACCCGTAGATTGAAACGTAGTGCGCCGTTAGGACTCCGGGATTCAGGAGCCGCGGCTCGTCACGGATACCTTGATAGACCGTGCGAAAACGTAACGAGACCTAACCCTAGGTTTACACTATGTTCCCGGCGACCACGGCAGTCACGGCGGCCAAAAACGTAGCACACCGTATGATTTTTGGCAGTTTTTATCTTGGTACTCAAGTTCTGTTAAGTTTCGTTACGTTTTCGCACGGTTTATCAAGGTATCCGTGAGGAGCCGCGGCTCCTGAATCTCGGAGACCTGACGGCTCACTACGTTTCAACCTACGGCTTGTTACGGACATTTGTACGTTTCCTCACGACCTGTCACGTTCTGATAAGGTCTGTCACGGTTTGTTATGATCCAATCAAGTTGGCCACGTCTTCCAAGTTCTGTCAAGGCCGACTACGATTAACCGTGACCGCCGGGAAAAGGAGACACAAAAAGCTGCATAAAAGTGTTTGGTTTGTTATACTTCTTGAGTGACCGTGCGTGCCGTGCCAGGCCGTAGTAGAACTTGAAATTAACCGTAACAAGCCGGGACGTACCGTGACAGAACGTGACGAAACGGCTAACACATTCCTTAGCTCGCCGTGAGAAATCGTGGTACACCTTGATAAAACGTACATCTGCCCTAAAACAGCCGCAGCTAAACGGGACATAAACGTGGCAGACCGTAACTCAACTTCACTAGGATCGTAAGTTGCCGAGTCATACTTTTCTTTCCAGTTCCGCTACGGACACTGTCCCAAGTTTTGTTACGGTCTGTAACGTTCTGTTACGTTGCGTTGCGTTCGACACGTTTTGCTACGGTGTCTAAAGTAGGCCATCTGCACCGTGGGCTGCCGTGACAAATGTTTTGACAGTTTAAACATTTGCCCCGTCAGCCCCGGCAACCACGGCTAGTTACGTTTGTCGATCCCGTTCCCCTACGTTGTGTCACGGTCACCACGTTTCGTCCACGGTGGCCTGAAACGTGGTCTCCGTGGCCGCCGGGAACATAGTGTAAACGGGGGGGAACAGAATTTGAATACCAAAATAAAAACTGCCCAAAATCATGCAGTGTGGTACGTTTTTGGCCGCCGTGACTGCCGTGGTAACCGGGAACATGGTGTAAATCTAGGGTTACTTTAAAGGTTTTTAAAACAACGGCGACAAACCAGTCTTAACGTATTCCTTCTATCAACTTTGATCGAAGGATATTTTAAATGCAAAAACTTCATTCTGTTTTTTTAGAATTTATATGTTTATTTCCGTGAGGCCCGAGAGGTATGAAACAATCTGCAAATATTGTGTAAAATCAACAAGGAAAAGAAATGTATGGCTTTGTATTGTAATTCTTTTCCTTGCTCTTTGTCAGTGACCATAAGTAAACTTTAGTAGTAAGATATAACCTCAGACAGTGCAATGCATGTTTTTTATATATTGTTTTAATTTTCGTGCATGAACATCGACGGCGGGTGCGGCTAGCCAAGAGGTAATGCTTACTCCTCCCGGGCACCTGATTTCACCTCTAGCTTGCTTGGTGCTCTATTGTGAGTGCTGTTGAGATTATCGTCAGGATCTTCTTTAAGTCATATATCGATATAGCGACTCACAATAAGGCAGAATACACCCCCTGTAATTTCACAATCTCGCGTTTTTTCTCTGTATGTACGGTATAAGCTCAGAATGAAGCTGAAAACCTTAGGTCAAACTCTGAATTTGCTAGTTTTTTACTTGTGGATAAGATGATTTTTGTATACTAATTATAAGATATTTCCTACTTATAAAATCGAATAGCTGAACATGTTTTCTAGTGTATTTTCATGTTTTTCTCATGTAATAAATGCTTATAAAACATAATATACGTCTGTTTGTTAATTTTGGGACAAAACTGTATTTTTCAGAATAAAAGAACAGATATCTGGATATTATCTATAAAAGGCAAATAGTTCCTGTAATCTATAAATGAAACATATATGCTGATGTAATTTCATGGCTCGAAGATCGATTTTTGTATTAGAAGCAAAAAATATTACTGTTTTCTGCTATTTGGGTACTCAAATATACAAGTTTTTCTATTTTGTAATTCCCAAGGGGCCAAATATTTGTGTATTTGAGTTTTTGTGTTTTTATTTGTTATCATCCCTTTCCTTTGGAAGAAATATTTCAATCTACTGCAATAACGTGATGGTTTGAACATTTGCTATAACAAAAATTTTACATAACACAGCATAGCTACCCAATAACTTAGCATTACCACTCAATAACGTGATGGTTTGTTCTTTTGATTGATCTTTTATTATAACAAAACCACTCAATAACTTAGTATAGCCACCGAATATCTCAGCATTTCTACTCAATAACGTGATGATTTGACACTTTATTATTACAAAACCACTTAATATCACACGATAACCACAAAATAACTTCTCAATAACGTGGTTGTTTGCCTCTTTTTATAACGAAACCACTCAAGAGCAAAGCATAAGTACCAAATAACATTACAAAACCACCAAATAACTTGATGGTTTGACCCTTTATTGTATGAAATCACGGAGTAGCATGTTTGTTTGACTCATTATATTGCTAAGATCCACCTTAAAACAGTCATGGTTCTATAGATAGAACGAGGAAAGATTGTTGTTGAGTGGTAATGCTAAGTTATTGGGTGATTATGCAGTCTTATTAAGTGGTTTTGTTACAATAAAGTGTCAAACCATCACGTTTTTGAGTGGTAATTCTATGTTATTGGGGGCTTATGCTGTGTTATTGAGTAGTTTTGATATAATTAAAGGTCAAACGACCACCTTATTAAGTAGTAATGCTAAGTTATTGGGCGGTTTTGTTATAATAAAGTGTCAAATCATCACGTTATTGAATAGTAATGCTATGTTTTGAGTGGTAATTCTGTGTTATTAAGTGGTTTTGTTATAATAAAGGATCAAGTCATCAAGTTATTATGTAGTAATGCTAAGTAATAAAGTTGCTATGCTGTGTTATTAAGTGGTTTTGTTATAACAAAGGGTCAATCTATCACGTTAATGGGTGTTTCTTTATGTTATTTGGTGGTTATGCTCAATTATCTAGTGATTTTCATATAGTTAAGGGTCAAACAGCCTCTTTATTGAGTGGTTTTGCTATGTCATTGGGTGTTTACACTGTATTGAGATGTTTTTTTTATGTAATAAAGGGTTGGGCACCCGAAACGTCCATGTTGCAAATTTATCCGTTTATAAATGATGCTATTGAATTTGAAGAAGTTTAACATTTTATGTGATAAAGGGTCAAATGACTATGTTATTGAGTGGTTTTGCTATGTTATTGTGTGGTTATACTGAATTAATAAGTGGTTTATATATAATAAAGGGTTGAAAGACCATGTTATTGAGTGGCTTTGCTGTTACTTGTTGGTTATACTATATTATAGAGTTGTAAATTATATTTAGAATGTTTCTCAGAGACATGTAATTTTAGTATGAAGAACCGACATTTTAACCCAAAATAGCAGAAAAAAGTAACATTTTTTGCTTCTAACACATAAATCGATCTTAGAACCATGAAAATATATATTAAATGAGAAAATTATGAAAAAAACACTAGGAAACAGGTTCAGATATTCGATTTTATAAGTAGTAAATGTCATCTTATAACTGGCATACAAAAATCAGCTTACCTTCTTAAGAGAGCCATTTTTCTGTAAAAAAAAACATCAACTGAGAAGCCATTGAACTAAAATATTTAGCGAAATGTTATGTCAATGGAGAGAGAAGACTTTGTAGGTATTTTTTTGTATAATCTAATAAGGATCATAGATCAAACTATAGAGTTTAGAAGCAAAATCAAAATGAAAAGTGTCGATTTTTATATAGTTTTCAAGCATTTTTATTTCAATTCATGAATATTCATGGATATGCAAATTAGTTATTTTGCATATGATCACTTGTTTAATACAACAACCTTTCCTCGTTATATTGGTATCAGTTACAGATGTTTAGCTCAACATTTGGCCAAGATATGGCTATTTTACTTAACCAATAGTGCTTTTGTGATTTAAGCAGGGGGTTGCCATGGAAACAGTCGAGAAACACATAGCCTGAATGAGTTTATTTTTGAGTAAATTCTGTAAACCAATTCTGTTGACCCTACGGAACATTTTGGTACCCGTGAAAAAAAAGTACTCACTGGCTCCACAACTATTATACATTAAATGAAAATCATATTTCGAAAAAAAAAGACTTATTCGTTTTCATCAAAATTATTACAATAAAAGTGGCGGGGAGGGGGGGGGGGGGGTGCTGGATTCCAGCATTTCGACATATATGCTGAACAATATCATCAATGATCAGAAATCTTATTTGAATCACATAGAGAAAAATCCGTAAAGATATATAAAAAAAAAAAAAAAAAAAAAAAAACAACACACAACTTTTTATAATATATCTTCCAAGTCATGCACCTTGGTCCGGACCAGACTTATTCGAATTTTACTTATCTGAGGACCCGTTTTCACACCTATTCTTCCACACATGCAGACGTCTCACACACTTTAAACTATTCTCAGAATTTTATTTCCCCTATTAAGTAAATATTGACAGGGAGACAATTCAAGATACAAAGTATGTGCATTTTCCTCAAATTGTTGAAAATAACTTTATAAGATAATAGTAACTATTTGACAGGACAATGACCTAGATATGCAATAATTGGGATCTGTGTCCTATAAATCTCTCATGCCAATAAATCAAAGGCGGTTTAGTTTCTACAGAGTAAACCGTTACAAATAATCATCTATTATGATACCAGCTACTTTTATCTACCGTATCGGGACGACCGGCAGATTTGGACAGAAGTTCTTGGCATGCATGAATACTACAAATCCTTAAGGTGTTTGTTGCTGTGGTGGTTTTACATGCTGTCCATTCTTCTTTCGGACAAATGTATGTGTGTTCCGCTGTGCTTAGTAAAAAGCAGTCCAGTTTGAAATCTTTTCTTTGTGACTATCAACTCGCATATGCAGTGATTCTTGTTAGTAGACCCGACGGCACTACAATCTACGTAGATCTTGACGAAATAACTTCTTAAAATTGAACTAACAAAGGAGTGCAGTCCCAAATTATCTAGAATTCTTTGAACCATTTTCTTGATAATTTGTCATCCGGGATATGCATATCTGTTCCCCGTTTCAAAGCAGTTCTTAAAAAAATTACAGGAATTTTCGTAACTTCTGTCATAAAATAAAATGTCCAAAAGGGCTTCCATTTAGATTGAACTTTGTTTTCCAAACTGATTTTTTCATACAATTTGAAATTAAAGAAAGAAAACATAAAACTTATTGTTCTTTAAGTAGAACTAAGATATAAAAAAGTGAAAATACCTGAAATATTTCGTAAATATTTTTGTAAAACAGGCTGTTGTTTAACGGTATTTGGAAAGGGTTATGACTAAAACCATTAATCGGCCGTATCCTTTCCCTTTAAACTAAAATTAATGAGAAGGACTTCATGAATTTGACAAAAGGCATATCGTCCAACGAAATACAATACATATTTCTAACGCCATCACAAATTGCATGCATGATGTCGTTTTGATGGTCTTTTAAAAGTAAAGATAATTCAAAAAGCTAATTTCAAAGGAATATGTAGATTTCTAAATAGATTAGCAGAATATTGCCGATTCTACTAGTCTACTATTTGAATAAAGTTAACGTAACTTTAGCCTCTTTATCGACAAATTACGTTTCCAACAAAACGATCGGGAACATTGCCCCCCCCCCCCCCCCCATCAAAATACTGGAAGCACATAGAAAACACGTTTTTCGTCCGTCTGCCATTCCCATTGACTCTTTGTTGATTCAAATGAATTTGAAAATTACATACACTCGGTTATCCATCCTCCGAAGCATTGAAGTAGACGGACAGAAAGAAAACAGGACAATCTAGGCAAAAACATCCATTGTAACGTTTTGATTTCAAGAAAATGTAAAAACCCTCCTAGTAAAAACTGTCAACTTGCAAACAATGTCACAGACGGCACAGGCTTGTAACATAACCTTGCCGTAATTGTTTTTTTTTTCTACTGAACGCCATCTGCACGGCTCGAAATGCCTCAAAAGTAAGACATGTGGTCTTGGTGACATCATTCGGATTTCTGACGTAAACGGTGCAAATAAATTCAAAGGCAGATGCACATAGATTACTTCTTTTGGGTGTTAAGGGGCGAGTACTAAGGCAATGAAGGAAGAAACGATTCTTATTTTGATTTTGAAAATTCACAAAACTCACATCTAAAGACGGTAGCTTTCGATTTATAGCTAGAATTTTGGATTTTTACTGGAGACTTATCGCTCAGTTGATCGTGTTGGCAACGAACAAATGAAGAAAGAATCCATGATCTTACATCGTATTGCATTGAAACAGAGTTACAGAGACATTGTTATGTCATCGTATACCTAAAAATGTAGTCATACCTGACACTTGCAATATTTTATTAACAAATATTAAGCCTTAGTTTCAGTTTGCAAGAATCTTGCAGAAAAACAATAGGCGATGACTGCAGAGGTAGATTCAAACGTGAAGAAAAGCGGAACGGAATTCGGATGCATGCGTAGGAGATTGAAAAAAATGTTGTCCAAAAGTATGTGGTAAACGAATTGAAATACGTAATAGGAAAATGAGCTACGCTAGAAAAAATTCTGGTTTACCAAAAAATTACTAAAAACATGTTCAACGCTATAAAATGATACAAGTATATAGATCGCTGTAACAAAATAATGATTATGTTCTGTATATATGGCTATATCCATAATTTAATGCTTGTTGCTTAAATTACGTAAGGTCTGAGGGCCAGTTCATTAGGAACTGCCAATTGAACATGTTTTAGGGGAAGCTCGGAGCGAGTTGCACCACTAGATTTTTGAAGGAGCGCGCACCTGACCAGTGTGTCGTAGTTGGTAGCAGTTAGTTACAGTATGTAACAGTATTTAGTCGCATTCTGTAGATTGTATACGTAGTGTGAAGATGGATTTGATAACATGATGGATTATTATCATTTTTGGACTTATATTTAATAAAGAAGTGAACCTTATTTGCGACTCTTATTTTAACAAGGATTATTTGGATTTACTTAGTTTAGTGATCTACGTCATTGTTAATGTCACAGCATTGGCTGTTGTGACGATGAATGAGCAGATGACCAGCTCTGTTAAAGACATGGCCGCTCGGTATACTTCTAATGGTAGAAGTAGATTGTTAACACCACAATATACAATGTTACCAAACACACGGCGCGACAGGTTAGTCGCAGGGTGCAATATTAATAAACACAAGAAAACGCCCGAAAGGCCAACGCTACATTACAGCTTAGTATCAAAAACGTTACAGAAACTAACTAATTATTCAGCTTAATCATTGAATATGGATGTCTTCTTTCTTATTCTACAAATTATCGAAGTTTTGAGTCCATATTAGATCTGATTATTCCCCTTAAAACTATCGAGGAGGATTTAAGTGGGAAAGTACGGAAGCCGATTGGGGACATTTTGTCTTAGGTGTCATGACATCTGTCTTTTGACTTATGACTTCTGTCTTATGACTTATGTCTTACGACTTATGTGTTATGTATTTTGATTAATGTCTTATGAATTATGTGTAACGAATTATGACTTATGTCTTATAGGTTATAACTTATGATATACAAAGAGAAAGAATTGCTATTCGGAAGGCGCATCGACTGAAAAGATGCAAGTACAGAACCCAATGGCCCAATTATGTTTGGCCTGTAGACGGGTATGACAAACTGAAACCTTATGGATTTTGTATACATGGTGCTATTGATGGTTATGACAGAAAAATACTTTGGTTAGGCGTTTTATAGCGTAACAACATTCCCTCAGTCATCGCCATTTATAATTTGAAGCACTGAAGACGCCCAACACTTTGAACTGCGATGTGACAATGGGACAATGGAACGGAAAACTCAACTCTACACGTATCTCTACTAGCCGTAGTATGTCTGGTTTAAGAAGTTTTGCGTACGAGGAAAGTGAGTCTAATCAACGAATAGAGGCTTTGTGTGAACTATGAGACGTCAATGAATAGAGTGAAGGATTTGCTAATTACAGAGTATTATGAATTGAATCCTCTGCATGTCGAATGCTTGAAGTTTTGCTTAACTAACTTGATTCAGGGTGACCTTGTCAGAATAGCAGTAGATTTGACTGGAACCTGCATTCCAAACGAACTTAAAGAAGTGCACAGATGAATATAATCGAAAGCCAGATTTGATGTATTTTATTCCTGAAGTATTTTGAGGAAAGAGACGTTGGTATATGTAAATGTACGATTCACCAAGGACAATATGTCGCCAGGAATTCCAAGACTTGGCTTTTTCGATCAAGCCTAACCTTCAGATTCCTATGGTAACTGTACTTGCACTTGAGCTATACAGTGAATCGACGAAACTTTAGAACAATGAGACGTGTAACGACATGACGTCACTAGATTACGTGAAGTTCATTATTACCACTATTTGTCTTCTAAGTCGATAATGCTTGTTTGATTCCAATAAATGTTAATTGGACAATGAACATCTGAAAAAACTGTGTTTGATTCTGGATTTTTTTGCAATGTAGTGTTCCCCGTGACAATGGATGTTTTGAAGTTTATTAATTACTTCTCTCCAGCTCTATTGCCTGGAAGAGGTTTTGTTTTGATACTTAATCAATTTGACATCATACATATTATTTGGCTATCTAGCAAACTTGTCATTTCATCCAAAAGTATAGTCGAAATTAAGGATGTTAATTTGAACATAGATTTTATTTGGATATGCTACTGAATCGACCCGGCAGGAAATTTAGAGTCGCGCACACTCTGTAAAGTAATTACACAAACTTCGATATCGATACAAAAAATTCTAAAACTAAAACCAGAGGGCGCTAGTGAATGAATTTTGGTGGCTTATAGAAAGCATTTAGGCTGTCCAGAAGCATTTGGTGCCTTATTGTGAGTGCTGTTGAGTATTCGTCAGGATCTTCTTTAACTGATGAGAATTTAATATTCAAAACACGTGTCTGGTGCATTATAAATTAATTTGAAATTTTCTTTAAGAAGGTATAGAGTTAAACCCTTCCGCATTATTAATATGAATATACCAATGCAGTTTTATGGTCCGTCTGTTCAGTTAAAAGTACAATGCATTGGGTTGTATGTTTTACACAATGCCTACAGATTTGTACATACTTTTCACGTTAACTATGGTGAGCTGTAGTCAGAGGGATGTCTATTCATTGTGCGGCATTCATTTTTAAGCAATTTAGATTTCCTTTCCAAATAGTATCAAAACTTCAAAGCAAGGACCTCATCTAAGATTGTGTTTATTTTAACCCCCGCATGTAATGTTTAGGGGTATGCAAAAATATTCCTGTCTGTCTGTCCATCATAAATGCCTGTTTTTTCTGTCCGTACGCTTATGAAAATATGAAAGCAGATTTCTTTAATACTGTAAACAGTAGGATTTTCATTTTCATACAGACATTCCCCATAAAGAGTTCTACATCTTAGCCTTGACTTTTGACCTTAAGTGACCTTGATTTTGGGTCTTTGTTGAGTTTCAAATTACGAAGTCTTCACACCATAAATGATAGGCCTATCATATTTTATACATTTGACATTTACCCTATGTTTCATTTTAAGTTCAGATGTTTTGAAATGTAAACGTCTTCATATTGAATAGCATCATTTAAGAACAAATAAATTGGCAACGTGGACCAGACATGCACGTTTCGGGTACTTAACCCTCATCAGTGATCCTAAATCCTAAATCTAAACAATGTAATATGCCAAAAAGTATGAATGTTACTATGTAGAAAAGGGGTACCGAAAGACGTAGCAGGATGGGTGGGATATGATGCTACAGGACCCACTTTTTAGAAATTTCAAGAAATTTTGATAACAGAAATTTAGATTGCGATGAAGAAACGATCAACCGAAATTGATCGAACTTGGCTACATGTGCCCTCGGGGACTCCTGGTCCACCAGCAGTGACACTCACCAAGTGGTATAAATGTAAACGTCTTCATATTGAATAGCATCATTTAAGAACAAATAAATTGGCAACGTGGACCAGACATGCACGTTTCGGGTACTTAACCCTCATCAGTGATCCTAAATCCTAAATCTAAACAATGTAATATGCCAAAAAGTATGAATGTTACTATGTAGAAAAGGGTACCGAAAGACGTAGCAGGATGGGTGGGATATGATGCTACAGGACCCACTTTTTAGAAATTTCAAGAAATTTTGATAACAGAAATTGAAATTGCGATTGAAGAAACGATCAACCGAAATTGATCGAACTTGGCTACATGTGCCCTCGGGGACTCCTGGTCCACCAGCAGTGACACTCACCAAGTGGTATAAATGTAAACGTCTTCATATTGAATAGCATCATTTAAGAACAAATAAATTGGCAACGTGGACCAGACATGCACGTTTCGGGTACTTAACCCTCATCAGTGATCCTAAATCCTAAATCTAAACAATGTAATATGCCAAAAAGTATGAATGTTACTATGTAGAAAAGGGGTACCGAAAGACGTAGCAGGATGGGTGGGATATGATGCTACAGGACCCACTTTTTAGAAATTTCAAGAAATTTTGATAACAGAAATTTAGATTGCGATTGAAGAAACGATCAACCGAAATTGATCGAACTTGGCTACATGTGCCCTCGGGGACTCCTGGTCCACCAGCAGTGACACTCACCAAGTGGTATAAATGTAAACGTCTTCATATTGAATAGCATCATTTAAGAACAAATAAATTGGCAACGTGGACCAGACATGCACGTTTCGGGTACTTAACCCTCATCAGTGATCCTAAATCCTAAATCTAAACAATGTAATATGCCAAAAAGTATGAAAGTTACTATGTCGAAAAGGGGTACAGAAAGACGTAGCAGGATGGGTGGGATATGATGCTACAGGACCCACTTTTTAGAAATTTCAAGAAATTTTGATAACAGAAATTTAGATTGCGATTGAAGAAACGATCAACCGAAATTGATCGAACTTGGCTACATGTGCCCTCGGGGACTCCTGGTCCACCAGCAGTGACACTCACCAAGTGGTATAAATGTAAACGTCTTCATATTGAATAGCATCATTTAAGAACAAATAAATTGGCAACGTGGACCAGACATGCACGTTTCGGGTACTTAACCCTCATCAGTGATCCTAAATCCTAAATCTAAACAATGTAATATGCCAAAAAGTATGAAAGTTACTATGTCGAAAAAGGGGTACAGAAAGACGTAGCAGGATGGGTGGGATATGATGCTACAGGACCCACTTTTTAGAAATTTCAAGAAATTTTGATAACAGAAATTTAGATTGCGTTGAAGAAACGATCAACCGAAATTGATCGAACTTGGCTACATGTGCCCTCGGGGACTCCTGGTCCACCAGCAGTGACACTCACCAAGTGGTATAAATGTAAACGTCTTCAAATTGAATAGCATCATTTAAGAACAAATAAATTGGCAACGTGGACCAGACATGCACGTTTCGGGTACTTAACCCTCATCAGTGATCCTAAATCCTAAATCTAAACAATGTAATATGCCAAAAAGTATGAAAGTTACTATGTCGAAAAAGGGTACAGAAAGACGTAGCAGGATGGGTGGGATATGATGCTACAGGACCCACTTTTTAGAAATTTCAAGAAATTTTGATAACAGAAATTTAGATTGCGTTGAAGAAACGATCAACCGAAATTGATCGAACTTGGCTACATGTGCCCTCGGGGACTCCTGGTCCACCAGCAGTGACACTCACCAAGTGGTATAAATGTAAACGTCTTCAAATTGAATAGCATCATTTAAGAACAAATAAATTGGCAACGTGGACCAGACATGCACGTTTCGGGTACTTAACCCTCATCAGTGATCCTAAATCCTAAATCTAAACAATGTAATATGCCAAAAAGTATGAAAGTTACTATGTCGAAAAAGGGTACCGAAAGACGTAGCAGGATGGGTGGGATATGATGCTACAGGACCCACTTTTTAGAAATTTCAAGAAATTTTGATAACAGAAATTTAGATTGCGTTGAAGAAACGATCAACCGAAATTGATCGAACTTGGCTACATGTGCCCTCGGGGACTCCTGGTCCACCAGCAGTGACACTCACCAAGTGGTATAAATGTAAACGTCTTCAAATTGAATAGCATCATTTAAGAACAAATAAATTGGCAACGTGGACCAGACATGCACGTTTCGGGTACTTAACCCTCATCAGTGATCCTAAATCCTAAATCTAAACAATGTAATATGCCAAAAAGTATGAAAGTTACTATGTCGAAAAAGGGTACCGAAAGACGTAGCAGGATGGGTGGGATATGATGCTACAGGACCCACTTTTTAGAAATTTCAAGAAATTTTGATAACAGAAATTTAGATTGCGTTGAAGAAACGATCAACCGAAATTGATCGAACTTGGCTACATGTGCCCTCGGGGACTCCTGGTCCACCAGCAGTGACACTCACCAAGTGGTATAAATGTAAACGTCTTCAAATTGAATAGCATCATTTAAGAACAAATAAATTGGCAACGTGGACCAGACATGCACGTTTCGGGTACTTAACCCTCATCAGTGATCCTAAATCCTAAATCTAAACAATGTAATATGCCAAAAAGTATGAAAGTTACTATGTCGAAAAGGGGTACCGAAAGACGTAGCAGGATGGGTGGGATATGATGCTACAGGACCCACTTTTTAGAAATTTCAAGAAATTTTGATAACAGAAATTTAGATTGCGATTGAAGAAACGATCAACCGAAATTGATCGAACTTGGCTACATGTGCCCTCGGGGACTCCTGGTCCACCAGCAGTGACACTCACCAAGTGGTATAAATGTAAACGTCTTCAAATTGAATAGCATCATTTAAGAACAAATAAATTGGCAACGTGGACCAGACATGCACGTTTCGGGTACTTAACCCTCATCAGTGATCCTAAATCCTAAATCTAAACAATGTAATATGCCAAAAAGTATGAAAGTTACTATGTCGAAAAAGGGTACCGAAAGACGTAGCAGGATGGGTGGGATATGATGCTACAGGACCCACTTTTTAGAAATTTCAAGAAATTTTGATAACAGAAATTTAGATTGCGTTGAAGAAACGATCAACCGAAATTGATCGAACTTGGCTACATGTGCCCTCGGGGACTCCTGGTCCACCAGCAGTGACACTCACCAAGTGGTATAAATGTAAACGTCTTCATATTGAATAGCATCATTTAAGAACAAATAAATTGGCAACGTGGACCAGACATGCACGTTTCGGGTACTTAACCCTCATCAGTGATCCTAAATCCTAAATCTAAACAATGTAATATGCCAAAAAGTATGAAAGTTACTATGTCGAAAAGGGGTACAGAAAGACGTAGCAGGATGGGTGGGATATGATGCTACAGGACCCACTTTTTAGAAATTTCAAGAAATTTTGATAACAGAAATTTAGATTGCGATGGAAGAAACGATCAACCGAAATTGATCGAACTTGGCTACATGTGCCCTCGGGGACTCCTGGTCCACCAGCAGTGACACTCACCAAGTGGTATAAATGTAAACGTCTTCATATTGAATAGCATCATTTAAGAACAAATAAATTGGCAACGTGGACCAGACATGCACGTTTCGGGTACTTAACCCTCATCAGTGATCCTAAATCCTAAATCTAAACAATGTAATATGCCAAAAAGTATGAAAGTTACTATGTCGAAAAAGGGGTACAGAAAGACGTAGCAGGATGGGTGGGATATGATGCTACAGGACCCACTTTTAGAAATTTCAAGAAATTTTGATAACAGAAATTTAGATTGCGTTGAAGAAACGATCAACCGAAATTGATCGAACTTGGCTACATGTGCCCTCGGGGACTCCTGGTCCACCAGCAGTGACACTCACCAAGTGGTATAAATGTAAACGTCTTCAAATTGAATAGCATCATTTAAGAACAAATAAATTGGCAACGTGGACCAGACATGCACGTTTCGGGTACTTAACCCTCATCAGTGATCCTAAATCCTAAATCTAAACAATGTAATATGCCAAAAAGTATGAAAGTTACTATGTCGAAAAAGGGTACAGAAAGACGTAGCAGGATGGGTGGGATATGATGCTACAGGACCCACTTTTTAGAAATTTCAAGAAATTTTGATAACAGAAATTTAGATTGCGTTGAAGAAACGATCAACCGAAATTGATCGAACTTGGCTACATGTGCCCTCGGGGACTCCTGGTCCACCAGCAGTGACACTCACCAAGTGGTATAAATGTAAACGTCTTCAAATTGAATAGCATCATTTAAGAACAAATAAATTGGCAACGTGGACCAGACATGCACGTTTCGGGTACTTAACCCTCATCAGTGATCCTAAATCCTAAATCTAAACAATGTAATATGCCAAAAAGTATGAAAGTTACTATGTCGAAAAGGGTACCGAAAGACGTAGCAGGATGGGTGGGATATGATGCTACAGGACCCACTTTTTAGAAATTTCAAGAAATTTTGATAACAGAAATTTAGATTGCGTTGAAGAAACGATCAACCGAAATTGATCGAACTTGGCTACATGTGCCCTCGGGGACTCCTGGTCCACCAGCAGTGACACTCACCAAGTGGTATAAATGTAAACGTCTTCAAATTGAATAGCATCATTTAAGAACAAATAAATTGGCAACGTGGACCAGACATGCACGTTTCGGGTACTTAACCCTCATCAGTGATCCTAAATCCTAAATCTAAACAATGTAATATGCCAAAAAGTATGAAAGTTACTATGTCGAAAAAGGGGTACAGAAAGACGTAGCAGGATGGGTGGGATATGATGCTACAGGACCCACTTTTTAGAAATTTCAAGAAATTTTGATAACAGAAATTTAGATTGCGTTGAAGAAACGATCAACCGAAATTGATCGAACTTGGCTACATGTGCCCTCGGGGACTCCTGGTCCACCAGCAGTGACACTCACCAAGTGGTATAAATGTAAACGTCTTCAAATTGAATAGCATCATTTAAGAACAAATAAATTGGCAACGTGGACCAGACATGCACGTTTCGGGTACTTAACCCTCATCAGTGATCCTAAATCCTAAATCTAAACAATGTAATATGCCAAAAAGTATGAAAGTTACTATGTCGAAAAAGGGGTACAGAAAGACGTAGCAGGATGGGTGGGATATGATGCTACAGGACCCACTTTTTAGAAATTTCAAGAAATTTTGATAACAGAAATTTAGATTGCGTTGAAGAAACGATCAACCGAAATTGATCGAACTTGGCTACATGTGCCCTCGGGGACTCCTGGTCCACCAGCAGTGACACTCACCAAGTGGTATAAATGTAAACGTCTTCAAATTGAATAGCATCATTTAAGAACAAATAAATTGGCAACGTGGACCAGACATGCACGTTTCGGGTACTTAACCCTCATCAGTGATCCTAAATCCTAAATCTAAACAATGTAATATGCCAAAAAGTATGAAAGTTACTATGTCGAAAAAGGGTACAGAAAGACGTAGCAGGATGGGTGGGATATGATGCTACAGGACCCACTTTTTAGAAATTTCAAGAAATTTTGATAACAGAAATTTAGATTGCGTTGAAGAAACGATCAACCGAAATTGATCGAACTTGGCTACATGTGCCCTCGGGGACTCCTGGTCCACCAGCAGTGACACTCACCAAGTGGTATAAATGTAAACGTCTTCAAATTGAATAGCATCATTTAAGAACAAATAAATTGGCAACGTGGACCAGACATGCACGTTTCGGGTACTTAACCCTCATCAGTGATCCTAAATCCTAAATCTAAACAATGTAATATGCCAAAAAGTATGAAAGTTACTATGTCGAAAAGGGTACCGAAAGACGTAGCAGGATGGGTGGGATATGATGCTACAGGACCCACTTTTTAGAAATTTCAAGAAATTTTGATAACAGAAATTTAGATTGCGTTGAAGAAACGATCAACCGAAATTGATCGAACTTGGCTACATGTGCCCTCGGGGACTCCTGGTCCACCAGCAGTGACACTCACCAAGTGGTATAAATGTAAACGTCTTCAAATTGAATAGCATCATTTAAGAACAAATAAATTGGCAACGTGGACCAGACATGCACGTTTCGGGTACTTAACCCTCATCAGTGATCCTAAATCCTAAATCTAAACAATGTAATATGCCAAAAAGTATGAAAGTTACTATGTCGAAAAAGGGTACCGAAAGACGTAGCAGGATGGGTGGGATATGATGCTACAGGACCCACTTTTTAGAAATTTCAAGAAATTTTGATAACAGAAATTTAGATTGCGTTGAAGAAACGATCAACCGAAATTGATCGAACTTGGCTACATGTGCCCTCGGGGACTCCTGGTCCACCAGCAGTGACACTCACCAAGTGGTATAAATGTAAACGTCTTCAAATTGAATAGCATCATTTAAGAACAAATAAATTGGCAACGTGGACCAGACATGCACGTTTCGGGTACTTAACCCTCATCAGTGATCCTAAATCCTAAATCTAAACAATGTAATATGCCAAAAAGTATGAAAGTTACTATGTCGAAAAAGGGTACCGAAAGACGTAGCAGGATGGGTGGGATATGATGCTACAGGACCCACTTTTTAGAAATTTCAAGAAATTTTGATAACAGAAATTTAGATTGCGTTGAAGAAACGATCAACCGAAATTGATCGAACTTGGCTACATGTGCCCTCGGGGACTCCTGGTCCACCAGCAGTGACACTCACCAAGTGGTATAAATGTAAACGTCTTCAAATTGAATAGCATCATTTAAGAACAAATAAATTGGCAACGTGGACCAGACATGCACGTTTCGGGTACTTAACCCTCATCAGTGATCCTAAATCCTAAATCTAAACAATGTAATATGCCAAAAAGTATGAAAGTTACTATGTCGAAAAAGGGTACCGAAAGACGTAGCAGGATGGGTGGGATATGATGCTACAGGACCCACTTTTTAGAAATTTCAAGAAATTTTGATAACAGAAATTTAGATTGCGTTGAAGAAACGATCAACCGAAATTGATCGAACTTGGCTACATGTGCCCTCGGGGACTCCTGGTCCACCAGCAGTGACACTCACCAAGTGGTATAAATGTAAACGTCTTCAAATTGAATAGCATCATTTAAGAACAAATAAATTGGCAACGTGGACCAGACATGCACGTTTCGGGTACTTAACCCTCATCAGTGATCCTAAATCCTAAATCTAAACAATGTAATATGCCAAAAAGTATGAAAGTTACTATGTCGAAAAGGGTACCGAAAGACGTAGCAGGATGGGTGGGATATGATGCTACAGGACCCACTTTTTAGAAATTTCAAGAAATTTTGATAACAGAAATTTAGATTGCGTTGAAGAAACGATCAACCGAAATTGATCGAACTTGGCTACATGTGCCCTCGGGGACTCCTGGTCCACCAGCAGTGACACTCACCAAGTGGTATAAATGTAAACGTCTTCAAATTGAATAGCATCATTTAAGAACAAATAAATTGGCAACGTGGACCAGACATGCACGTTTCGGGTACTTAACCCTCATCAGTGATCCTAAATCCTAAATCTAAACAATGTAATATGCCAAAAAGTATGAAAGTTACTATGTCGAAAAAGGGGTACCGAAAGACGTAGCAGGATGGGTGGGATATGATGCTACAGGACCCACTTTTTAGAAATTTCAAGAAATTTTGATAACAGAAATTTAGATTGCGATTGAAGAAACGATCAACCGAAATTGATCGAACTTGGCTACATGTGCCCTCGGGGACTCCTGGTCCACCAGCAGTGACACTCACCAAGTGGTATAAATGTAAACGTCTTCAAATTGAATAGCATCATTTAAGAACAAATAAATTGGCAACGTGGACCAGACATGCACGTTTCGGGTACTTAACCCTCATCAGTGATCCTAAATCCTAAATCTAAACAATGTAATATGCCAAAAAGTATGAATGTTACTATGTCGAAAAGGGTACCGAAAGACGTAGCAGGATGGGTGGGATATGATGCTACAGGACCCACTTTTTAGAAATTTCAAGAAATTTTGATAACAGAAATTTAGATTGCGATGAAGAAACGATCAACCGAAATTGATCGAACTTGGCTACATGTGCCCTCGGGGACTCCTGGTCCACCAGCAGTGACACTCACCAAGTGGTATAAATGTAAACGTCTTCATATTGAATAGCATCATTTAAGAACAAATAAATTGGCAACGTGGACCAGACATGCACGTTTCGGGTACTTAACCCTCATCAGTGATCCTAAATCCTAAATCTAAACAATGTAATATGCCAAGAAGTATGAATGTTACTATGTAGAAAAGGGGTACCGAAAGACGTAGCAGGATGGATGGGATATGATGCTACAGGACCCACTTTTTAGAAATTTCAAGAAATTTTTTTAACAGAAATTGAAATTGCGATGGAGAAACGATCAACCGAAATTGATCGAACTTGGCTACATGTGCCCTCGGGGACTCCTGGTCCACCAGCAGTGACACTCACCAAGTGGTATAAATGTAAACGTCTTCATATTGAATAGCATCATTTAAGAACAAATAAATTGGCAACGTGGACCAGACATGCACGTTTCGGATACTTAACCCTCATCAGTGATCCTAAATCCTAAATCTAAACAATGTAATATGCCAAAAAGTATGAATGTTACTATGTAGAAAAGGGGTACCGAAAGACGTAGCAGGATGGGTGGGATATGATGCTACAGGACCCACTTTTTAGAAATTTCAAGAAATTTTGATAACAGAAATTGAAATTGCGATGGAGAAACGATCAACCGAAATTGATCGAACTTGGCTACATGTGCCCTCGGGGACTCCTGGTCCACCAGCAGTGACACTCACCAAGTGGTATAAATGTAAACGTCTTCATATTGAATAGCATCATTTAAGAACAAATAAATTGGCAACGTGGACCAGACATGCACGTTTCGGGTACTTAACCCTCATCAGTGATCCTAAATCCTAAATCTAAACAATGTAATATGCCAAAAAGTATGAATGTTACTATGTAGAAAAGGGGTACCGAAAGACGTAGCAGGATGGGTGGGATATGATGCTACAGGACCCACTTTTTAGAAATTTCAAGAAATTTTGATAACAGAAATTTAGATTGCGATGAAGAAACGATCAACCGAAATTGATCGAACTTGGCTACATGTGCCCTCGGGGACTCCTGGTCCACCAGCAGTGACACTCACCAAGTGGTATAAATGTAAACGTCTTCATATTGAATAGCATCATTTAAGAACAAATAAATTGGCAACGTGGACCAGACATGCACGTTTCGGGTACTTAACCCTCATCAGTGATCCTAAATCCTAAATCTAAACAATGTAATATGCCAAGAAGTATGAATGTTACTATGTAGAAAAGGGGTACCGAAAGACGTAGCAGGATGGGTGGGATATGATGCTACAGGACCCACTTTTTAGAAATTTCAAGAAATTTTGATAACAGAAATTGAAATTGCGATGGAGAAACGATCAACCGAAATTGATCGAACTTGGCTACATGTGCCCTCGGGGACTCCTGGTCCACCAGCAGTGACACTCACCAAGTGGTATAAATTTAAACGTCTTCATATTGAATAGCATCATGGATTTTCAAAGTTGAAATTTACAAATGTCAAGAAACTTTTGTCAAGGTTTTCGCTTTCACATACTAGTAAAGACTTTCTGAAAATGTTACAAAAATTATTGTCAACTTCTTTTGAAATTATGACTCATACAAGGAAGAAAGTATATTACGTTGGATATTTCGCAACTTGCATTTTATTTTGACATGATTAACAAAATAAGAAGAATCAAAGGTAGATTAAATTACCATCGAATTGTGTTAGAATCCTCAAATCGTGGATATTATCCTTCTGTCACCAGACGGACACTTGTCTTGGTACTGGACCAATCAACAGCCGTGTACAAGCGCATTCTTAAGAATTGCACTCTGACTGACTGTGATGACAGTACTCCATGACGGGTCCTGTCCACATCTCTTTAGAGAAGCAAGGGTCCGACCACCTGTCGTCTCTGAATGCCAGTCGGACTCCTCGGGTGATCACATGCCTGAGTTCGCTACAACCGGCAAAGCACGGACTATAGTTCGTTTGTCTTCTGTTTTTTTCTATGTTCATATTACAATAAAGAGGTTATTTTACACCACAATTGTGCGTTCTTCGAGATCTCTGGGTAATCGGAAAAGTTGGAGGGTTGTGCGTACGTAATGCAGGATAACTACACAGTCTGCTTCTGACGTGGCGGATGCCCATTGGTCTCGTTGGTTTATGTGTAGTCATTTGTGTTTGATGTTTCACTGTGATTCGGCGTTCCTTGTACCATTTGCTTCTCGTTCTGTGCGTGTCTGCTTTGTGTACTTACAGTGGGTGTTTTAGGTATTTGCTGTTGGTGCTGCAACTAAATGTTGTTGGAGATCCCTTCCTTTCTTCCAACCCGTTTGCAAGTTATAAAAGATCATTAGTGGGGTAAATTTGTTACCTAGGTATTAGTGGGTTGATATCAAGTCACTATGTTTCATACCGGGACTTGGCTTTGACTCGCCTGGTATAAAACATGGAGAACTGGTATCATCCTGTACCAGGTAACTAGATGAAAAAAACCCTTCCTATCCTGGTAAAATATAAATAATTGCATTGTCAATATGTTAAGAGTATGCATGGGTATTAGGTGATCGTTCTACTCCTAGGGCTCTTGTTTTGTTGCATGCCAGGTAACTCAAATTAGCAGAAGTAAGTACTTACGGTCTTCTGCCACGTCTACTGCCGTAGCAAAATTACCTGACCGGGCAAAGCTTATATTCAATTTTAAAAGCGATTGGAACGAATCGATAAAATTTAAGGTTAGATAGATTATGAATTATGTTATATGGATGTATTAAGACCAATTATCTGTTACAACCAAAATTTTGGCGACACGGCATGTCATGGATTTTCATGATTTTCTGCATATTGGGTATATATTATGCCCTGATTGCAAAAATTAAGGTTTTTGGTCAATTTGAGTTCCGGTTGCCATGACAACGAGATCAGAATTGCATGTGTTATTATGTATTATGTATTGTATTGGTACAGGTACTTTTGCTTATCGATACGTATTGAAAGCCTTTCGTATCGATACTTCCAATATTTCAATACCAATTTACAGCCCTATTGTATAAACAATTATATTGAGTACATACATGTACATAGAAACAAGCAGGCATAATACAAAAGTAATTATAAAAAAGTCATAATACATAAGTCACAATACGAAAGTCATAATACACAAGTCACAATACGAAAGTCATAATACAAAAGTCACGATACAAAAGTCATAATACATTAGTCGTAATACATAAGTCACAATACAAAAGTCATAATACCAAAGTCACAATACAAAGTCATAATATACAAGGTATAATACATAAGTCACTATACAAAAGTCCTAATTCATAAGTCGTAATACATAAGTCATAATGCATAATTCATAATACGTAAGTCATTAATGAACTAAAAACAATTTTAAAATAAGTCTTTCTGCCAAAGTCTAAAAAGACGTGAAAGCACAAAACTTTACTTCGAAATAAAACTATCTTTTAACATCTATCTACCAATATAGTGCATTCTCTTTTCTGAAGAAGTTGTCAATTGAGTGTATCCCCGTGACCTACTTTTGCCTGTGGTGGCGCCACCTGTAGACGGATCCGGGCGAATAAACACCACTTTTAGGGGACGATGATTACTTCATTCCTACTTTGTTTCATCAAGTCCTTTCTATGGTTCTTGACAAGAAGTCGCCTTGACGATAACTCTTTAATTTCGTTCAGGCGAGCTAAAGGAAAAAGGGAGTCAGTTCTTATGAAAGAATTGTATTTTATATTATTAGGAATACTACATTACAAAAACCAGAATCATCTACAGTTTATTCAGATGTTCATATTGTTCCACAACTTGACATTAAAAATCAAACAACCATCATCGACTTAGTACATGGTCATGCAAGTTGCGTGATGGACATGATACTGCCAAATTATGGATATGAATATGGTAATAATGGAGAATATGTTATCATGACATTACACGTCTCGTTATTCTAAAGTTTCGTCAATGAGTTCTAGCAATATCCTCAGCATGTAAAGCTCAAGTGCTTCTAGTTCAGATATGGCGACCCTAAGGTCGGATTTTGATTAAAACAGCCAAGTCTTAAAGTTCTTGACAACATATTGTCCTAGGTGAACCGTAAATTTCACAACATATGCCACGTTTTATTGGTCAACTTTCTGTCCAAAATCATTTCCTTCAAATACTTTAGGAACAAAATATATTAAATCTGGCTTTCCATTTGGTGTCTCTGTGCATTTCTTGAGTTCTTGAATTCGTATGGAATGCAGGTTCCAGTAAACTGCGATTCTGTCAAGTTAGCCTTGAATCAAAGAAAGTGAAACAAAACTTCAAGTATTCGACATGCAGAGGATTCAATTCATCACAACCAAGACTATATCCTTTAAATCTTTGAAAAAGCAAATTCTTCATTCTATTCCTTGACGTCTCATTGTTCCTCACCAGCATCTATTTGTTGATTAGACACACTTTTTCCGTACAAAAAACTTGTAAGACCGGATAACTTTCTGTATCGTTGTATCAGAGAAACGTAAAGGACTGAAGTAGAGATCATATAATTTTCCGTTCCGTTGTCACTACACAGAAGTATTGAGACAACGCCATGCTTCAATTCGTCAAATTATACATGGCGATGGCTTCGGAATTGCTGTTACTCTGTGAAACTTCTAACCAAAGTATTCATCTGCCATAACCATTAATAGCATCTAGTCCCTTCCGAACGTCAACGAACATATAACGGATGCATACCAAATGATTAACGCATGATAACGCATCATAACGAATACTTACGAACGATGGACGAAAATTTCATTTGCTGAGGAATTTTGAACATGTTCAAAAATTAATGACGAACAAAACTAACCGAAACGGATCAAGACGCTCACAAACGAATCCGCGCGAGGTCGACAACGAAACATAACGTTGATATGCAAACGGAAACGAATTTTGCAAAATCCTTATTCGCCAGTTAGCGCAAGTTGACGTCGAAGGGCTTTCGTCCATATGTGAAGGGGCCTATAAGATTCATTATGAATCATTCTCATTAAACATAGTATAAAGTGCGTTCTATCAGTCCTTCATTATGAATGTAGGCATTTTCTGACGAAAAAAGTTTGAAATATGAAAGAACATACTGCATGAATTCTGCAGACCTACATTTATTTAAAATTTTTAACAATTTGCAATGCTATCTCGTGCAAATCTAGCTTTCTTTAAGTGCAATTGTAGTTGTTTTGAAAATGTCAAGTCAGTCAAAATGGCCCAAACGCACTTATCATGAATCTTAATACATGTAATTTAAAATGGATTTCTACTTTCTGATACTACAAAATATCAACATTTGTACGGCCACATTAGATTTGAGCATTCCCCTAACATTTATTTAGGCAGATCTAAAAGTATAAATCAATTTGATCTTATTAGTCAATGTTTTAATCAATATTTCAGAAGGACCTGTAACGTTAATAGCCGTAATCTGCCCAATTTTTACTTGCAATACCAGCTCAACCAGTATTATTTGAAATGTATCCTGTATGTGAAGTTTTTTTTTTCATTTCAAGTATCTTAAATCAAATAGAATAGTTTTACTGACATAATTGTGAAATATAACCTATATTTTTACGTAGAAGTGAGGGTGGGTGTTTTATGATATAAATAATGCGAGTGAAATGTAGATTTTCTAACAATCGGTCGCTTTTGTTGATCAAAATGTCAAAATAAACTACTATGAGAAGATTCAATGAGAAATATCATGCTGAAAATGATTTTCTCCAATATTATATTCCGGATTTATCACACCGTAAACACGTGGCCAGAGATATATAATCTAACACTCACTCTCACTTATATTTTTAAAATTAACAACGCCGCCGTTACAAAAATAGTTTGAATAAGCTTTTTTCCAGTATATAAAATCATATTTCTTTTACATTTACCATAATTAAATTTTCTAAATACTTTGTGAATAATACCGAGGACGTTTTGAGCACCTTCCCATGATTGACTGGTACTTCAGTCGTCAACGCTAATTGTTAACTTTTATTGCGAGGGGTTGTTGAATTATCAATGCCCAAAATTAAAATAAAAGAGTTTGTTAGTGAAAAAGTAAACAACAACGAATATTTTTTGTTGAAAATTGATATTGAAACTATTAATAAAGATGTTGATTGTTTGCCGAAAGCGAATCAAATGCCTACTACTAATTCTCTGTTAATTTCACATATTTCCTTCACCCCTACCCACCCAATCGCATTTTCGTAAATTGACTATTGTTCACCCCTGTGGAACACAACTCCGCTTTTACAGAAAATTTGTATTATGAAAATACATCTTAGGTAGAAGTGATTTTGTGTTCAAAAGGGGGAGGGGGCGCTATTTTATGAAAACTTTTCCGATTTGCATTGATTTCTATACAAAATATGCACATTTATACTCAAATATCTCTCTATTAGAGCAATTTTATGAAAATGTTTCTTCCGATTTTGAAGGGGTTTTATCTTTTAAAGTATTTAACCAACTTGATTAAAGAAATGAAGAAATTTTTAATTTCATTATTGTTTGGCAGATTTTACGCCTTATCGTTGCAGGTCCTTTCTTGATCAACAGTATTGAACGTGCGATACGGAGTCAAAAGGTGCGATATTGAGTAAATTTTTGGCAACTGCAAATTCTATCAGAGAATGCGGAGGATGCTCAAAAGCTGAATTTCAAAACATGCTATTGACTATTAAAAGGAATAGAATAAATTTTCAGCTTGGAAGTACAATAATGTTCACTAAAACATGACAGTTTTTGGAAGTTGATGTGTCAACGGATTGTTGATTGTCACCTATTCAATCTCTTACTCCGTGTTTTATTCCCCTCTTTTGTCTTTCTACGTATTTTTCTAGAACCTTGATATCACCCCCTTTTATATCCTGTTTTCGTTTTCTATTACGATTAAGTTCAAGTGATTTCGTTTCCCGATTTTTAACAATTTCTTCAATGTATATCCTTCTTAATTCGTCATCGATTTGGTTATTTTCTTCTAATTTTGTCTCATAGTAATTCAATACGTCAAGATCGATTTTTATTTTATGTATTGAAGCAGTTATTTCATCTAATGTGGGTTTCAGTTCATCTTTAAGGTCATTTATCTTGCTACAAAGTGCTTGTATGTTATGCCCTACATGTCCTCCTGCATCTCTGTTTAACGTCATGCAAGTGTCACAAATGTAATCTTGACAAGAACGACAATACCATCTAATAGGAAAGGTATTATGTTTTCTACAACGTAATTGTTTATTACTGCATGCTATGATATCGTGATTTGGAAACTTTTTGAAATGACTGTTACCACATTTTTTGCAAAATGCAAAGTTTTCACAGCATGTTACGCAATATAATTTAGGATTCCTTTTACAATATTGCTGAACTTCTTTTTCTTTATCATATCTGCAAACACAACTAGTCGTATCTTCCTTCAACAATTCTGTAATAGATAGAAGCGAAATAATTTCGTCAATTTCAATTGAAATGGGTACTCCACTTAAACATGATACATGTTCTTGACCAAAGCTATTTTTAACATTTTCCTTTGGAGGAGACATTTATGTTTGCAAACCTGTTATATCAGATACGTAGGTTACCGTCCTAACTAGTCGAAACAGATTTCCAATACATGAGATTCGAGATCCTGTAACGGACCGGAATTTTTCGACTTTTATTTGCGCCATTGACAAAAGGTGGGACACCTGTCGATAGTGCGTAATCTAGGGAATTTTACAAAAAGTGCAAAATCGTGTGATACCAACAGTAGAAATGAATTTAGATGTTTAACGTCTTCAAATTCATTAGCATGATTTAAGAGCAGATGAATTTACAGCATGGACCAGGCATGCACGTTTCGGGTATTTAACCCTCGTCAGTGATCCTCAATTTAAACAATGTAATATGACCAAAGTCTGTGAAAATTATGACCTAAATATACCGAAAGACGTAGCACAATGGCTGGGATATGATGCTACAGGACCCAGGTTTTAAAAATTTGAGAAAATTTTGTAAACAGAAAGTTTCAAATGCGTTTGAAGAAACGACCAACCGAAATTGATCGAACTTGGCTACATGTGCCCTCGGGGACTCTTGGTCCACTAGCAGTGACACTCATCAAGTGGTACAAATGTTCATCGTCTTCAAATTCATTATGTTTGCAAACCTGTTACATTAAGATACGGAGGTTACCGTCATAACTCATCCGAACAGATATCAGACTAAAATAATTCTACAGCATAAGAAGATCATTTTATGATAAATAATCGCCGATATTAGGATTTCAACAGGAAAATCGACCGTAATCAAGTAGTGTTAACTTCGAATCACTTGATCTCAATCTAAAACTTAAAATAAATGCTTATAAAGCGTCAATCCATACTTTTGTAACATTCAGAAAGGCAGCAAGCTTGTCCTGGGAGCTCATATATTTTTACTCTTAAATTTATTACAATTCAAAACAGGCGGCCCATCAAATCGCCATACTGCGAAATGTAAACAGTCCCACTTTTGTACCACGTGACCTGAAATCCGTGTTTAAAAAACCATGTAGTTGCGGTCCGTATTCAGGATTTCAAAACCGACATATTTGTCTCCTCGCATTAAATGTAAAATTTTCATGTGTGGTGTTCTGATGCCGTATTTGGATTTCCCTGTCTCTTTCGTGTGTCTTGTTGTGTACAATATGTATGTATACTCTGTGTTTTCACTTGGGGTGTTTCGGTGTCTTTCTGTGGATGTTGACACCGAGTCTTGTTGGAGATCCCGTTCTTACTTTTATCCCGGAAAAGGCGATTACAGAAAAGAAGAATGAAACTGTCATTTGTGGTTGAAATATAAAGGAAAAACCCATAATTTGTTTTGTAGGGGAATGCATCACTCACCCTAACGCGCATAACATGTTTCATGAATGCACTTGCAGCGTGTTGCATATCCATAACAAACAACAAGAGGCCAAAGGGGGCCAGATCGCTCACCTAAGTTGCAGACGAAGGGCTGAAGGAGGAAATAATCCTTCTACAGATCAGAGCCATTGACAGCCATATTTGCTCACCAATCAGCACGAAAAACACAAACTTGGAAGAGGACCTTGGGAACTTGCTTCCTGTAAAGTTTCGTGATATTCTGTGTAGCGGTTGCAAAGGCGAAGTCAAAATGCCAATCAGAGCCCTTTGCGGCGTTATTTGTTGATCGATCGACAAGTAAAGCACAAACTAAGTAGAGGAACTTGAGTACTTGCTTCCTTTCAGGTTTCGTGGGATTCTGAACAGCGTTTGAAGAGGAAATTGCAAAAAATGTGTCTGCCAATCAGAGCCCTCGGCGGCCATATTTGTTGACCAATCTACACGAAAAGCACGAGAGGAACTTAAATACTTGCTTCCTGTAATGTTTCGTGAAATTATTTCCGTGAAAGCATAGCTGTCTTTTGGAATGTGATTATACTGTGATAACCTACAATGGATCCAGGGATTATGAGAAACATTATACTTGGATTAATCGTAGGTTATCACAGTTTGTCACACTGCAAATAAATTTATAGGAACCTCATTTGTTGTTTAGCCGTAATTATGAGACTTTGTTATACCCTTATCAGTATCTCAATATAAAACTTCCATAGGAAAAATGCCTATATATTCGAATATTTGACCAAGCAGTCAATATTTACATCAATATTGGCCCTAGGGCAATAGTTAAAAAATATTGACCAATAAACGGTCATTCGTTTGTGACGTCACGTTATTGATGACGCTATTAGCTCTACCAATTTTTCAGCGCTCTTTCTCTTATTGACGAAAATGAACGTAAACATTCCGGGTTAATCGGTTCGTTGCTGCAGTATTATGTAAGGTATAACAAAACAATTATCGTAAATTCTATACAAATGAATGGGCATATGTAAATATTAAACATTTAATGACGACGGCCGACCGACGCCTCGCTCTGACAATGGTTCACCTGAGGGGTATTTTAATTTTTGAATAGCAACCTCCTCCAAAACTTCCGTATTAACGCAGAATCAATATTTACGGTCTGAGATCAGTAAATGAAAGTCAAACACAAAAGCCGAAACCATATTCCAAAAACCACGACTTAATATCAATTCTCTGTAAGGTCCAAAATATTTTGGAAACAGCATGTCATGGATTTTCCTGATTTTCTCTATAAATGGCATGTATAATGCCCTGAATACAAAAATAACAATTTTTTGAAAATAAATATTCCGGTTGCCATGGAAACGAGGTCTGTCTATTTATAGCACTAAAAAAAGGTCAAATATGTCATCTTTGGTTATTATGTTGCCATGGAAACCATTGTCAGAGTTAATTGGTATTAACAACTTATAATCTTTAAAACCTCTTTTTTTAGAAAAAGTAACAAATTTTTGACATTTCTTTCAAGAAGCCGGATCCTATCAAATCAAAATCAGTCAAAAATTGCCATAAAATAAAGTCAAAATCAAGGCCTATCTTTTACCAATTTTTACCATTTTTAAGCAAAAATTACACAAAATGTCAGGCTGATAACACAATCACTGTTGTCAGAACAAAATAGATTTCATGTGAAAAATATAATCACTGAAGAAAATAAGTGGGACCTTGTTTTGTTTTCCTACATTTTAAGGTCAAAAATGGTTGCCACATGATGACTATATCTTTTAAATTGATTTTTAGCATGGTTTAAATAACTTATATTGCTTAAGCTTTATGTAGGGACAACAGAAGAAGTTATTCTTTATTTGAGCACTTCCAAAATCTGTCAAGGTCATTGACTCTAAGTTCAAGGTCAATTCAAATTATAGGTTCCAATTTCAATAAAATTTGCCTTTTTGTTGTTTTTTGTTGTTACTAAATTTAGGCTTGACTGTCATATATTTGTATCAAAAATACTTCTTTCTAAAAATAGGACCGATAGATGGAAAAACATTACAATAAATTGTTCAGAACATTTCTCCTAGAAAAATAAGCCCCAGACAAAAATCATGATAATCTCACATTTTTTTTATATGTATGTATGAAATACTTGCTAAAAATCAAGGATGTCATTGATTTTGAGATTTTTGCAACTTTGGTCAATAAATAGGGGATATATCCAAAATCACTATGTATGTGTTTGTTTTACTCAATACCACATGGTTTTTGAGTAACTGCCTCTCATATTTTTGAAAAATCACAGAATTTTGCCAAATTTTGTGAATAACATTCAAGATTACCTTGACATTGGATCCTTTGACCTTGAAAAATTTTGAGGTGATTTTTTAATCAATAATGCTCTTTTATATGCACTGATAAAAAATGCTTAAAAACATATAACGGACAGCTAAAAATTTACCAGTTAATTACTCTATATGTAATAGCACTGAACAGAATGTCACCATGGTAACCATTTTTTATACCCTTTTGAATAAAATTGTGAAGAGATCCCACTCAAATTTTAACATTTTCTTAAAGATCGAGGATTAAACTTTAAAGATAATTGGCAGTAGAAATCAAGTTAGCTTGACATTTCAGATTATTTGCCCTTTTAATTTGAGCAAAATCATGTTAAATTAGGAGCTTTTTCGGTCGTAAAAAGGGCCTCTTCAAGTCAGGTTTTTGCCTACATTTTGAGCATATTGACAAATAGAATAGCGGGCAGAAACATACTTCTTGTGTAATATTTATACTATTAAAGATATAAAGAGAAAAATTAAGGAAATTTCAGTTTACTACAATAGCTGTTACCATGGAAACGAGCCTTGTGAAAATGACATGTTACAAGTATTCTACTGATGCGTAAAATTTTAAACATGGTTTCCATGGCAACGAAAACTTAATTTGTAAAAAGAAAGTTTATTTTTGTCTCAGTACATCATATACACCTTCCACACCAAAAATCTTCAAAATTGGAAACATGCTGTTTCCACGTGCTACTGAAATTATTTTGGTCCTAACAGAGAACTGCTATTAAAGGCTCGCGAATTCTGGGAAAAGTATAATACAGAACTTTCTCCCGCGAAAAGAAAATCTGACAAAAAGTCGGGGACAATGACACAAGCACCACAGAAACACAAAGGACAATTCATCTAATGATTACCATCTCCATCTTCGGAATGCAATCCATTTGTGTTTTGTCCTTTTTGTTTCGATTTGGCTTGTCTTGCTTGTTCGTATTGTTATGTAATTTTTCTTAATGTCTCCGTCTATAAGTGGCATGCCGTTCAGATTTTTTTTACTTTGTCATATGTGCGTTATCCGTTTTAACCACTGCAATAGCGTCGTAAGACGCAAATCTTATTCAACTTGATCAGTAAACATTGAAATATTGCCAATTGGACTATTATCCAAAACACTTGTAATATTGGAAAATCAATGTAAATGTACAAACTGTAAACATTTGCGGACGTATATTAATTTCAGGAATCCACAAATATTTATTAAACTTTAAGGCAATTTCAAGAAAGTTAATATTTCTCAATTCTTAAAAGACATGAGAGGTGGATATATATTTAGCTTTATATTTTACCTTTGTTTCTCTCTTTTTGAACACTTGAATCGCTTAAGTCGCCTATAAGAAAATATATATTCCAGTAAAACATTGAAATCAATATAAATGTAGTGGTGTCCTTCAACAGACTGGTAATTAATTATACCAACAATAAAGTACAAATTTAAACGATATTTGTAGAAAATATATCGATTTGAAGATATTTTAATAACAAACACGTCCATTTTCTAGAGTGTTAAGGATAAGATATGACAGCAAGATATATTTATATAACGAAACGCAAATCTTTTAAAAAGGAATATTTAAGTTAAGCAAAATCTGTACTTGTAAAGAATATCAAATTAAAACATTATTCGTTCTATTGTACGGATTTAAGTGTACCATGTGTTCATTTCAAAAATTAGAGTTTCATTAATCATGGTGCGTGATGCCAAAAGTAGTGGAAATCCAAATATTGAGTCGATGAAGAGCGATGTTTCAACAAGTAGAAACCGGTAATTTTATAATTAGAAAATGACCCGTACAAGCGCGTGAAAGATTGCCATACATACGTTGACATATTTATATACGTTATACATGTATGGGACTCGAACTTCGCTCTCGTCCCATATAAAAATTTACTAATCCCATATATTCCATATCAGGTAGACTACACACTATCACGATGGGTAATCTCGCAAAGGCGAACAATATGTTTGACGATATTTTTGTGTAATATAGTTCATTTATAAGAAAAGGAGAATGTGAAGCAGTGTACGAATGTCTTAGCCGTGAGTTGTATCCAAAATAAGGTGAATATTAGCATTTTATATTATATAACCAGGATGTAACGTCGATTCTGATTGGCTGGAGCGCGAGTCATTATTTTCCGATAATGACCGCTGACGGAAGATAATGACTCGGTGTGGTGTTTGTCCTGATTTCAGTATTTACGATTAATTTTGTTTAATTTCAAAAGTATGGGTACACTTTTCACAAAAAAGTAAAAAGTTCTTAATTAAAAATATGTGTTCATATTAATTTGAATCATTATTCTAATCATATGTTGTCTTACAATTCGTTACATAATATAACCAATAAGGACTTGGCCTCGGTCGTTATGTTATTATAATGACCCGATGAGATTTGTAATAATGACCTCGGCCGTCTGCCTCGGCCAATATGACAAATCTCATCGGGTCATTATTATGACATGATGACCTCGACCAAGTCGATATTTGTATACACATAAACACGATCGGCGTTCTACTTTCACTTTCATCTATATAGATCACGCCGATCGTCTTTTCAGCTTTACAAAAATATATCGTAGCTATGACATTCTTACACTGTATCACATCCCCTTTTTTGTGATAAAGTATCTTTATCACACGAAAAATCTAATGTTCTGCTTTGCGAGATTACCCACCGTGACTAGGTAACTTAAAGGAACCATATTTCGCCGGTGACCATATTTCGCCGTTTCATGGTTAATTGCTTCTCCTTTGTTATCGGCATTGTTTGTAAAGTTTATTTTTCTATATCCTATCAAATATGACCGTAGCAGTCATGTTTTGATAAATTGTGACATCTCCTGCACTCAACTGTGATGAGAAATAACATTAAATGAGGAAAAATTGATAAAAACACAAAATTTTAGACGTGTACATCCGAAATGTTTACGAAAACAAAACATAGAAAATATATTTTTATCGGATATAATTTCTTAGAAGTAGTAGTGACAAAAGATTTCCAAAAAACAAAATCATGATTTTGTCCGTTTTGTGTGCAAATAGGATACTTATCAACAAAAGCGGCGAAATATGGTCACCCCCGAAAACATGGAAACGAAATATTTTGACGTTTCATAAGGAAATAGTAAACTGGGTAAAATAAATAATTTTTGTAGTATTTCGATCGAGAATGGAGCTAAATTATATTTTAGCAATACCAATCAATGAATTCGCCTTCAAGTATGGAAAATTTCTTGGAAATATATTCGAAAAATGTGGCGAAATATGGTCACTTGCTCTACATTGTACATAGGAATACATTGTTCGGCACCGATATAAATAAATCTACCACATAAATTTGAAATAATGTAATTTTCATTGTCACCTGTAAACGTATAACCGTAACCAATTACGGTCACCTTAGTATATTAACATAAACAAGAGGCCCAAGAGGGCAACATCGCTCACCTGAGAGCTATATTCACTATCAGGATCTGTATGCAAGTGTATGTGTTGTGGGAAGGGTGTATTGAATTGTACTGCATCATTTACTACTGGATGGACCGTATTTACATGCCACCACAAGAGATACACCTCAGCAGTAACTTGCCGAAAGATCTACCCATTCCCATTTCAGTCGCCCTAGGTGATATAATAGGTCGGTGTAAGATGATAATCCACCTCCGAGAAAATCAACCCTCCACTGGGATCCAACAAAGGACCCAGGCCGAGGCTGTACCTACTGAATATGATTAAGATGTATTTACTGACTCAAATTAATTCTTTATTCAATCCAAATTTAACATACTATTATCGTGTAAACGACTTTATGTTCGCGTGACCTTAATTTTGTGGGAATTCAATCACGTGTTGATTCGTGCGACTTAATTTTCGCAAATACACCATCCGTAAGAATCGTTTATCATTTCAATTTTCTATTCTTTTACCTTAAGATTTGTATCAATTATTTCTTTATACAATGTTATGGTTTGCTTCATTTTTCTTAATCGTAAACGTATTAGTCGGGGAGCCAGTGGGACCCCCCATGCACCCCCTTGAGTACTTTTTTTCACGGGTACCATAATGTTCCTTAGGGTCTGCAGAATCGGTTTCCAGAATGTACTCAAAAATAAACTCATTTAGGCTATGTGTTTTTCGATCGTTTCCATGGCAACCCCCTGCTAAAGTAAAGAAAGCACTATTGGTTAAGTAAAATAGCCATATCTTGGCCAAATATTGAGCTAAACATCTGTAACTGGTATCAATATAACGAGGAAAGATTGTTCTATTAGTCAAGTGTACATATGCAAATTTACTCATTTGCATATTAATGAATATTAATTGATTGAAATAAAAATGCTTGAAAAATATAAAAAAAAGCAGCTCTTTTCATTTTATTTTTGCTTCTAAACTCTATATTTTGATTAATGATCACTACCAGTTGATATAAGAAATATCTACAAAGTCTTCTCTCTCTATTGAAATATCGTGTGACTCAATATTTTAGTTCAATGGCTTCAAAATTGATGTTTTTTACACAAAAATTGCTATATTAAGTAAGATGAGCAGTTTTTGTAAACTAATTATAAGATATTTACTATTTACAAAATAGAATATCTTGACCTGTTCTCTTGTGGTATTATGTTTTTACTCATGTAATAAATGTTTACAAAACATGATATATGTATTTTCCGTAATTTTTGGGACGAAAACCGTATTTTTCAGTTAAAAAATAAGAGATATCTGGATATTTTTTAAAAAAGGCAGATAGTTCCTGTAATTTTTAAATGAAACGTATATGCTGATGTACTGTCATTGTTTTAATATCGATTTATATCTTAGAAGCGAAAAATGTTTTTGTTTCCTGCGATTTTGGGTAAAAAATTCGGTTTTTCATACTAAATTTATAGATTAAGAGAAATATATGGAAATCACTTAATAATATAGCATAATATAGTATAATAATATTATAAAACAAACCAATAACATAGCAAAGCCACTTAATAACAAAGTGTTTTTATCCTTAATTATATATATACAACCTGATCATGCAGTAGAACCACCCAACAACAAATCAAAATCATTCAATAACATAGTCGTTTGACCCTTCATTACATAAAAACCACTAAATAATACAGTGTAAACGCTCAATAACATAGCAAAACCACACAATATAGTAGTTGTTTGACCCTTAACTATATGGAAATCACTTTATAATACATCATAAACGCCCAAAAACATAACAAAACCACCCAATAACGTGATGGTTTGACGCTTTGTTATAAGAGAACCACTTAATAACATAGAATAACCACCCAATCACTTAGCATTGCCACTCAATAACATGATGATTTCACACTTTATTATAACAAAATCACTGAAAAATATAGCACAAACACCCCAAAACTAACCTTTAATACTCAAAAACGTGGTCGTTCGACCCTTTATCATAACAAAACCACTCAATGACACAGCATAAGCACCCAATAAAAGACAAAGGTAAAGGTATGGTTTATAGTCTCGTTCGCCTGAACCTCTTGTGACTTATACAATCACCTCCATATAATTACTACTCAATAGCGTGATGGTTTGACACACTATTATAACAAAACCACTCAATAACACAGCATAACCACCGAATTACTTAGTATAACTACTTTCCTCGTTATATCTATGGAACACCATGGCTTCCTTAAGTTGGATTTTTTCAATATAAAGGGTCAAACAGACATAGTAATCAGTAGTTTTCATACAAAAAATGGTCACACCATTACGTTATTGGGTGGTTTTGTAATACTATTGGGTGCTTCTGTTGTGTTATTAAGTTGTTTTGTTACAAAAAGGGTCAAACGACCACGTTGTTGAGTAGTAATGCTAAGTTTTTGGGTGCTAAAGATCATATACTCACGTTATTGAGTGGAAGTGCAACGTAATTGGGATGCAATACTGTGTTATTGGATGGTTTTTGGCTATACGGCGTCAAACCATCACGTTATTGGGTGTATTGTTATGTTAATGGGTAGTTATGCTGTGTTATTAAGTACTTTTCATATAGTAAAGGGACAAACAACCACTATATTGTGTGGTTTTGCTATGTTATTGAGTATTTACACTGTACCCTTGAGTGGTTTTTATGTCACAAAAGTTCAAACGACTATGAAATTGAGTGGTTTTGCTATGTTACTGGGAGGTTCTACTGTTTCATTAAGTTGTTTATATATAATGAAGGGATAAAAAAGACAATGTTTTTGAGTAGCTTTGCTATGTTATTGGTTTGTTATACTATATCATTGAGTTGTTCTGTTACGTTATATGGTGGTCATACTGTGTTATTCACGATTCCTTGCATGCTTTAAAAAAATGTTATTTCGGTGTTGACTTTCTATATTTCTTACATTTTTCATTATTCTTATTTGTTACACTGAAGAGATGTACAAATAAATTTAGTTTTATATCCTATATTTCAACAAATATAAAGTATTTAAAATATTTCTCAGAAATAAGTAATTTTAGTATGAAAAACCGATATTTTAACCCAAAATAGCAGAAAAAAAAATTTCGCTTCTAACATATAAATCGATATTAAATCAGCATATACGTTTTATTTATGAATTACAGGAACTATTCGCCTTTTTAAAAAGATATATAGATATCTGGGGGTTTTTTTTTACTGAAAATACGGTTTTCGTCCCAAAAATTACGGAAAATACGTATATTATATTTCGTAAACATTTATTACATGAGAAAAACATAAAACCACAAGAGAAAAGGTGAAGATATTCTATTTTATAAATAGTAAATATCTTATAATAAGTTTACAAACATCAGCTCACCTTACTTAAAATAGCCATTTTTGTTTAAAAAAACATCAATTTTGAAGCCATTGAAGTAAAATATCGAGTCACATGATATCTCAATGGAGAGAGAAGGCTTTGCAGATGTTTCTTATATCAACTGATAATGACCATTAATCAAATTATAGAGGTTAGAAGCAAAAATAAAATGAAAAGAGCTGCTTTTTATATATTTTGCAAGCATTTTGATTTCAATTCATTAATGGTTATGAATATGCAAATGAGTTAATTTGCATATGTACACATGACTAATAGAACAATCTTTCCTCGTTATATTGATACCAGTTACAGATGTTTAGCTCAACATTTGGCCAAGATATGGCTATTTTACTTAACCAATAGTGCTTTCTTTACTTTAGCAGGGGGTTGCCATGGAAACGACCGAAAAACACATAACCTAAATGAGTTTATTTTTGAGTACATTCTGGAAACCGATTCTGCAGACCCTAAGGAACATTATGGTACCCGTGAAAAAAGTACTCAAGGGGGTGCATGGGGGGTCCCACTGGCTCCCCGACTATATCCACCGTATACAACGTCACATTAGGGGAGTCAGCCATGTGCGGCACGGGGAGTCGGTCCCGAAGCGGACGCACGACAAGATCGGCGAGTATTTCTTCAAATTTCTCGGATATTATACCATATTTAAATTAAATTTTCAGACAGTCACTGTGATCTTTATATACCCATCGTTTCCTAGGCTTATTTCAACACAAATTATATTTTGAGAATACTCCCCGCGGCACACGTAAACATAGGGTAATCAAAGATTACATAGCTCGCCTATACAGGTTTTTGTCAGAAACCAGGTTAAAGTTTTTGAAAAGTCCAAGGTCAAGGTCACTAGGTCTAAGGTCATGGTGTCAAATGGAAGGTCTCGTCACAAGGTATCTACATGTGAAATATCAAAGCCCTACCCCTTATAGTTCAAGAGATATAGCCCAGGTTAAAGTATTGTCTACGGACGACGACAACGACGACAATGACAACGACAACGACGATGACGACGCCGAGGGTATGGCATTAGCTCTCCGGACTTTTTCGTCCCGGCGAGCTAAAAATGACTCCCCGTCTGACACACTACAATTTGGCGATATTTTATCAAAATACATGCATGAAACAGACAAAACATACTCAATACACATTTAAAACAGTTTCAAGATGCTATAGTCAATCCTAACACAACAAATAAGGTAAGTATGGAAGAGAAATAAGCGAAAAAGACTGATCGAAATCGTCGATTTCAAGGATTTGGGTCTACTCGTAAAACGCGGACGAAGTGTTTGAGGTATCTAGAGGTATCTGAAGTCCAGTGCCACACGCGATAGATTGAGAATTGTTTACCATACTCTATGCAATTTGAATTTTGGAGAAATATGGTATAATATCCGAGAAATTTGAAGAAATACTCGCCGATCTTGTCGTGCGTCCGTTTCGGGACCGACTCTCCGTGCCGCACATGGCTGACTCCCTAATGTGACGCTGTATACGGTGGTATCTGCGGTACGTCGTTTCGCCAATTTTGTTTTTATACGTCTGAAGTTGAAATTTTATTTGATTAGTCGTTCAACAAAATGTAATAGTAAGTATCAATACAGTTCATTCCTTGTAATTTGATTAATTACTATGTATACGATACATGCTAATTAATTTAAACACCATGATCATTGTGCATGCAACTCGTACTCGTACGCGTTTACATTCTTGCCGGGTAGTCAAATTAGACGGACGCATTATACGGAAAAAGAAAATGCGTACTATGGGACGCAGCGATCGGAAATCTATGGGTCCTGGGCGCTTTTATGCGTCAGAGACCCAGGACGCAGACGTAGAATCACTGAATGTGGATAAACAAATTCAAAGAGGAATGGCGATGACTGTCAGATATAAATGCAAAATCACTTCATACATGGTTTATTCATATAGCGGCATTTGGAGGACGAAAGAATTGTTGTAAACAATGAATTTTCTGGATTTATCAGATAACGGTGAGTAAGCGATCAATTTACATGAACTTATGGGGCTGCCATCCCCATACACCCGCTTTTTTTTTAGCTAAAACTCCGCTAGGCTCTCTGAATCAGACGGCAAGCGAACCAAAATGGCGACCTCCTACCAGAGTTCACGCTGCAAAGTTCGGCGTTGCGCTCAGAGGCGAATCAAAAATGGCTGTCACGTACCGGTAAAGTGCATTCTAGCCAAAAATATTCCAGACATGCTTTGTTAAAGTAACCTTTTTTCACTTCATGATTCCGGTACCAATACAAAGGACATTTACTCAGACAGAATCTTGTTCGGTCCTATGTATTATAAAATTTTGTATGACCGAATGTCCTATGGGTAGCAAATGATTTTTCACGTACACTGAAATGGGATGTGCCAAAATTGAAACAACATTTTAATGACAAATACGGATAATGACCATATCCCTGTATACACCACAAAATCGATAATTAAGAAAATCATAAACCGAAGGCATACAAAATCAGGATTAAACAGGAACTAAAGCAAACAAACAAAAACCTCCACCATATAAAAAGAAGCGAACTCCCGATATGGGACTGAGACCAGGTGCACAGGAAGAGTAAGCACCTCCTGCTTGCATGCAACAACCGCCGCCTCAATTCGGTAGAACTGTCACATCAGGTAACTTCCATTTCGAAAGACAGAGTACGATGCTTCAAATGGTCTATGACAGAATATCATCCACTATTCTGGAGAGTGGGACATCATAGTGTATGACGAGTTCCCCATATCGACCGTAGAACTTCCTCAGTGACGATGTGAGTCGGTCACAAACATATCACTGACTGAGAAGCTTATCTGAAAGACGCCTAGCTCTCAGAACAAAATCCGTATATTTCGTACTTGCTCTGGCATAGCGTATCAACTGAGATATGAACACGCCATAAGCAGGCGATGAAGGGATGTTGCTTCTCAGAAAATGAAAGTTTGTAATGCTGAAATTGAAGTCGTCATGTTTGTCATAGAGTGAGGTGTTCATGTGACCATTAGTGTCGTAGGACAACATAATGTCCAAATAGGATGCTGAATTATTTCTCTCTGATCATCTTCAGACATCCCATCCCCATCACTGCTAGAACTTTGGCATCTTCCCTTCCTAAATGCACATTTGATACATGCATTAATCAAGTGGCATGATATCACAGAGGATAATTTTCGGCTCGCGTCTGTGAGTTTATGATATCTGTCAATAAAAACATCTAAGCACATTAATTTCATTACTCCATGGAATCACACAACACAAAGCCGTTAAACAATATTCAAGTCAGAGGAAATTCGATATAGTATAGGATTAAATTACGCATGCTTATTATTAAAAAGGCAGTCCAAGGAATGCTTGTGTCGCCTGCGAAACGGCCTATTTTTAAAAAGTTGATCAAATATGTAGGTCAAGGTCACTTGGTTTAATATTTGTACATGTATAAGTGGGGAAGTCTTGTCAACTGAACTCACATGTGAAATATTTAACCTCTTACTTACCAATTAAAAGATATGGTCGATCTATTACCATCAGAAAAGGTCAATCATCTAGGTGAAGGTCATAAGGTTCAATTTTTGGGAATAAAAGAAAGGACTCATCATAAGAAATACATGTTTGAAATATTACAGCCATATCACTTATCAATCAAAAGATATAGCCAATCTTATTTCTTTTGAAATGTAGGTCAAATACAATCAAAGGTCAGGGTCGCTAGGTAAAACAATGGTATGTGTAGGAAGGTCTTATGACAAGGAATACACATGTGAAACATAAAATCTCTATCACTTACCAATCAAAACAAATAGTCAATCTTATTTTTTTTTGGAAAAGTAGGTCGAATATCTAAGTCAAGGTCACAAGGTTAAAATTTAGGTATGTGTAGTAAGGTTATGTCACAAGAAAAACACATGTGAAATATCAAAGCCCTATCACTTACCAATCAAAAGTTATAGCCGATCTTAATTTTTTTAAATGTAGGTCAAATATCTAGGTCAAGATCACTAGGTAAACACTGATGGCATGTATCGTAAGGTTTTATTAAAAGGAATACACATGTGAAATATGAAAGCTCTACCACTTACCAATCAAAAAATATAATCAATTCTTAGTTTTTTGAAAAGAAGGTCAAATATCTAGGTCAAGGTCAAGAGGTCAAAATTAATGGAATGTGTAGTAAGGTTATGTCACAAGAAATACACATGTGAAATATCAAAGCCCTATCACTTACCAATCAAAAGATATGGTCAATCTTAGTTTTTTGGAAAGTAGGTCAAATATCTAGGTCAAGGTCACTAGGTAAAAATTATGGCATGTATCGTTAGGTTTTCTTAAAAGGAAGACACATGTGAAATATGAAAGCCCTATCACTTACCAATCAAAAGATATAGTCAATTCTTAGTTTTTCAAAAAGAAGATCAAATATCTAGGTCAAGATCACTAGTTCAAAAATTATGGCATGTATAGTAAGGTGTTATCACAAGGAATACACATGTGAAATATAAAATCCCTATCAATTACCAATCAAAAGATATAGCCAATCTTAATCTTTTTGAAAAGTAGGGCAAATATCTACGTCAAGATCAATAGGTCAAAAATTATGGTATGTGTAAGAAGGTCTTATCACAAGGAAAACACATGTGAAATAGCAAAGCCCTATCACTTACCAATGAAAAGTTATGGGGTGTGACACCCAAAGTGTGACAGACGGACAAACGGACGGACTGACTGACTGTGATCTCTAAGTGTCGCCATGCTACGCAGGCGACACAAAAATTACATAAGCATTTAAAACTTGAGGTATTCTTGAAAAGAAAATAAGTAACCAGTCTTATTAAACTCATTTTACTAAAGGATAGACACAGAATTCTTTGGATGAAAATTTTCTGGCAACCGCCATTTTACCTTCTTCTCTGTAATGTAGAAAAACCACCTTAGAGTCGGAGCACCCCGATATTGGCGGAGTACCATTACACAAGGGATGAAAACTATTACACAAGGGATGAAAACTATATTCTAATATGACTTGATTCTTTTTCCCTATTAAGACAACAGACGCGAGCCGGGCTCTATTCTCCAATATAGGCCCTATAGCGATAAGCCACGCCTACCCATTTTCTGAAAGCAGATAAACCGGCAGGAACTGGTTTTTACCAAGAATCGATTGGTCATCATTAGAATGATGCGGCTCGGTAAAAAATGTGATTGGCTGAGGACTCTCGGGCATTATGAGACAATAGAGCCCGGCTTGTCATTTTTTTTATTTCTTAAACAATAATACTAGTTTTTCTAACAAGTTTATTAAGTGAAGTAGTATGGGCTCGCAATAAGACCCTAGATCCATGGAAGGGATTCAGTAGGGCAAAGCCTCATATTTTACATAAGAAAACAAAAACACAAAAATTATATGAAAAAAAACAACAATTAGTATAAATTATATATCAGAGCATTAACCAACTTAAAAGTAATAAATATGCAGTAAATGAATGCATAAAATCATACATTTATTGAGATATTCAAAGAAATAGTGCAAAAAATTTGCATTTATGACAAAGTCCGAAAAGACGTAAAAAACGCGTCAAAATTTGATTTTTGAGTTGAACCAACAATAACAACACTTCTTAAAACATATCTCTAGATCATTCTGATGCTTTGGGTTTGTCGATACATGCTTCGGTTCTTAAGAAGATTGTCAAGGGAGGGTACTCCCCGTGACCTACTTTTGGCTGTGGTGCAGCCACCTGTTGACGGATCCGGACGAAAAACAACAACACTTGTAGGGGACCATGAGAACTTCACACATACCAAGTTTCATCAAAATCTGCCACGTGGATATGGAAAAGAAGCTGAAAATGTATGAAAATCCCCCCCCCCCTTTCCTTTTTACAAAAGAAAAAAAAATCATAAAAAATCAAAAAATAAAATTGTAGCATAAAATACATATTAAAGCATTCAGTAACTTAAATATGACAAATGTGCAGTAAATGAGTGCATACAATCTTACATTTATTTAGTTATTAGAAAAAAAAAATAGTACAAAAATGTGCATTTCTGACAAAGTCCGAAAAGACGTAAAAACGCGTCAAAAATTTGACTTTTGAGTTGAACCAAAAATAACAATACTTCTTTAGAAATCTCTCTAGATCATTTTGAGGCTTTCGGTTTGTGGATACATGCTTCAGTTCTGAAGAAGATGTTTGTCAAAGGAGGGTACCCTCATGACCTACTTTTGACTGTGGTGGCGCCACCTAATGACGGATCCGGACGAAAAACAACAACACTTGAAGGGGACCAAGAGTACTTCATACCTTGTTTCATACCAAGTTTCATACCAAGTTTCATAAAAATCCCTTCAGCCATTCTAGAGAAGTTAAAAGTGTGAAAAGTCTACAACGACGCCGGACACCGGACGCCGGACGCCGGAGACGGACGCCGGACGACGGACGCGAGACGCAACACTATGACAATAGCCCACTTAAGCCTTTGGCTCAGGTGAGCTAAAAACCAACAAATTTACGACTAAGCAAGATCTATTGAATTTTATCAATTTCATATATTTTTGCATGATAAAGTTATTAAAATCGGGTTTATCCAGTTTCCGAAGTGAGGTGAGCGGAAAGTAGTCACAAACCCTTTCCATCGTTAGTATATTAGACTCATAATATTAACACATTATTTCTATACAAAAATATTAAAACAATGAAGTATAAGAAAGTGTCCACATCTGAGTTTAACATTGAGCCAAATGGAAAATTCATGGGAAAATTAGCAAGGGAAAATGCATTGAGTATTAAGAAAAATACATATTTTATACTTTTAATGCTGTTAGGGGTCTATTCAGAGCGTTTTCGTTTCATCCGAGCGAGAAAATAGGTGGAAGCAAGATGATAAAATGAGAAAATCCGCCCTCGAATGGAATCGAACCTAGACCCTCCAAATTGGATGTCTGGCTGGATGTGCGGCAGTCGACTAACTACGCTATGATACCCCTTTCTCGAATGTTCTCCTGTCAAAGTCAAATTTAACTGTCGGTATGTCTTAGATGATGTCGCACATCGCTCGCGACTCTAGGAATATCATTTGAGTGAACGCCAATTATGTCACGCCTACCAAGCCTACGTCACTCAGGTATGTATATTAATGAGCATCCGGTTGAGAAAGACGACCTCTAAGGCTAGGGTTGCGACTTTAAATAGACTTGAGGCAGAAGAAAGATGGATATGCCCACATGTAGAGGGACATCCCTTGGAACTATTTAGACCAAAATTCAAAATTTGCCTTCTATCTATCCTTATGTTTCGGGATTTGTAAAGCTTCCGTATGATTAAAGGTTATTTTGAGAAATTGTAAATAGATAAACAGTTCTAAGTGTAGCATTTGTTTCTGGTTGCTATGGCAATAACTTGTAATTTTTTCAACAGTTAGAAGGTATTCAGTTGAATATTTATTTTACGTCGTGAGCTATGGTGTTGCTTTATCATAAAGCAGTCAAACCAATATGAATCCGAATTTGTTCTTGAGCAAAATAAATGTTTCTACAAATGTCACAATAATCTCTGCATAATCTCTACATAACATAAACGTTCTCACCCAAAAACATAGGTTTTGACAAAACTTCGAATTTTCATAATAAATAATTTAAATCTTTGATACCGGAACTCGTATGAAAATGAAACATTTATTTTCCCCATAAGTATCCATTCAGCAGTGAACATTTCAAGGCATTTTATTTTTTTTTTCTGAAATTATGTAACAAAGTGAGGTTATGTCATTTACCGTTTATGTTGGTTTAAAAATTTGTGAGATAAGAGCTAGAGTTATCTCCTTTAGTCGCAATCCTTCTATTATTATAGAAGAAACTGATTCCCGATTCTTTGCTATGTATTTTTAAGTTGGTCAAAATTCTTGAATGAGCTCGCTTCAAGCAATGGAGAACAGGCTTTGTAACGAATGTAAAATGCTTTTTGCTTTTTAGTACCAAGTTACAGATTTTGTAATACCTCGGAACCTTTGACTTTGAAATATATTTTTGTCATGTTACCTTACAGTGAGAAGGTTTTCTGTTTAAAAACAAACACGCATCAAGATACTGTGGGAGTGCTGTGAGCGATATATCCTGAAACATACACCATTAACCATGAATTGTACATCTTGTAAATGGATTCGGAATTATTAATTACCGTCATGGTTTAAATATTTCTTGGGTTGTTGGTCCACGTAGAATAAGTGTTCTTATAAATGTTATTGTCGACTACTGCTTGGTATTGTTCATTTCTTAGCTTTAAATGATCAAAGTCTTAAAACATGATTAGCATTACACTTGCTAGGTATGTATCCTAAAATTAACATTGAAAAGGCTTGCTAAAAGGGCCATGGGTAAGTCTATCTCGGATTATTGCTTGAAACATAAATTTTGTCCTATTCTTTACAACAAGATGAAGCTTGATTATGATTAAACACAAAAACTTTGAAATGACGAATCTTATCCATCAGTCATAAACGACATTAATTATTAATTGACAATGTTTTCAAAACAAGCGATCGTTCGCTTGTAAACATTACACTTGGTAAAGGAAAGGAACGTGCCGTCTTGATAGCAAACATGAATACAAATCGCACGGAGTACATGTGAAAGGAAAACGATTTTTCCATTGTTATCATTCTTCAAAACAAGAGCCCAAAGGAGAACAACGTTAACCTAATCCCCTCCTTTTCATGATACCTATGCAAAAATTATAAATTGTACAGATAAAGATTAATTGATAGAAAAAAAGCACAAATGTGTACATTTCTGACAAAATCAGGGATATCAAAATTAACTGAAATGTGAAAATATTAAGTGAATGAGAACATAAGATCACAGATTTTGAAAGAATGTATGTTACGGGCAACGTGCTTTGACAATAGTTCACTTTACATTTGCTCAGGTGAGGTAAAAAGATCAATAAAAAGTCCAAAAATAAAATTTAAACATAGAATATATATCAAAGCATTAAAATAAAGGCGGGTATCTCCAACAACACTCTACTGCAGCACTCACAGCAAACCCAAAAACATCCAATGCAAAAATACAGAGCAGACACGCAGAGAAAGAGACGCGAAAGGAAAGGACCCTTAAGGAACACCAACTCGCATCATAGAAACTTGAAACACACGAGACTTAAGGCATCAGTGGTATAATACTCTACTTCCGGTTATTTTGATAAGAGAAAAATAAATACTACGAAGTTGGCCGAAGAAGCATGACTTCGGCAATGATCGGTACAATACATTTTCATGGCGAGTTGAATAAAACATTTAAAAAATCAAATATCTAAAACTATGTAAGATAAAGAAGTACATAATTTCTAGCTTTTCGACGACATTGTTATTATACCCCTTATACCTTAAATATGACAGACAAACAATAAATGAGAATACGAAAATGGAAAAAATAAAATTGGAAGAAAAGATTTACGATCAAAAATGAAATAAATGGTATTCAGATGATTTAAAATTGCATAACAAGCTTACAAATTGGGATAAAATTGAAAAAGGAAGAAAAAATTTGAAGGTGTCAGTGCCACGATTTGAACCAAAAACCCATTGGTTCATATCCACAATAAATATTACGGCCATTATTATATAGTCCATTTCTATTCCCACTCTCATTGGCTAAGGACTTTCACGTGATGAGTCAGTATCACATGATTTTGACCTTTCAGGCGCGATTTCATTAAATGATACTACCGCAGAAATTCTTACTTAAGGTTTGCCATGAAATATCGAAATAGCACGAAATTTATATATGTGACGTCATTAACGTCATTTCGTAGACAGCAACAAGGACACCGAGAGAGAGAAAAAAATCCTTGAATTTTTAGACGGTCTACGAATTACGACGGATTTGACTCTGAAACCAACTTAATTTGACTCATTGAATGACTGTCATTACGTTTAGGATAATTCAGCAACAAATTATGCTTATATTAATCTTGAAATATTTTTTTAATGAAAAATCGATGCCATCCATTTTTGAAATAGTTCCTTTATAAAAACTTATTTAAGCCTCTATATAATAGAACTAGTGTGGACTTTCCACTCGATGAATATGTTGTTATTATTTCCCTGTCGCCTCGGTCAATGTTTTCAAGTTCAGAAAACATTACACAATATTCAAATCGTAAAAAGTCCATAATTGTATAATAAATCTAAATACATAATAAGAATTCCAAAAAATAAAATTTAGGAATATTATATACATAATGTTAAACGTCTTCAAATTCAATCGCATCATTTAGGATCAGATTTCAGGTACTTAACCCTCGTCAGTGATCCTCAATCTAAACAATATAATATTCCAAAAGAGTGTGAAAAAATATTATGTACAAAAAAATTGCCAAAAGACGTAGCAGGATGGGTGGGATATGATGCTACAGGACCCAAGTTTTAGAAATTTCAAGAAATTTTGATACCAGAAATTTTCGAATGAATTGAAGAGACAGGACGATCAACCGAAGTTGATCGTCCTGTCTTGAATATACTTCCCTGACGTTGTCACCATAGCACTTTCTATATAGACATAGCGTCAGACAGTGCATGAATTTTATATATTTTCATTTCCATGCTTCATTAACATCGACGTCGGGTGCGGCTAGCCAACAAGGGATGCTTACTCCTCCCGGGCACCTGGTCCCACCTCTAGCTTGCTAGGGGTCCGTCGATGTTTAATTTTGTGCTCTATTGCGAGTGTTGTTGAGATTATCGTCAGGATCTTCTTTAACTCATTGGCATCATTCAAGTACAGATAAAATTTCAGCATGGACCAGATATGCACGTTTTCTGTACTTAACCCTTGTCAGTGATCCTCATTCTAAACAATGTAATACGGCCAAAGAGTGCGAAAACTCAATTCTATTATGAAATGGAATAAGCATCCGCATCATTATTTAGTAATTACAATATTAGTTCTTTTCGACGTTACTCTGAAAAAAATATCAATACTTACTCTTCGACATCCAGATGAATTGTTTAATATGATGTCATTAACGATAACATACGTCCTAGCTGCTCTTTAAATAAACTCAACATGATATTGATAGTAATTATTGCAAAGCCCTAGAAGCGAAGCGAATTCATTTTCGATATATCGCATCATAAGTTAGCGTATGTTGAGGGTAGGGGGGTATTATTTGCATATCATGCTCTCATTTGTTGAATAGGCCATGCCAATAAATTCATTCATAAATGAATAATTAAAATAAATGTCTAAATAGATGAATAAATAAATAAAAAAATAAATGAATGAATAAATCATTGTCTATTTAGATACAATGCAGACAATCAGTAAATTCGGATAGCGGTCCCAATACCGACATTCAATACCGACAAGAGCCACAACGTTACTTAGTTAACAGTGAAATAAATTAAATCAAATGTTTTTTAGAAAAAAAAACCAGATGTCTCCTCCCCCTTCCCTCTAAGTTTCTTTGACCTTGGGCCAAGATGATGTGAAACCTTTGAGTCATGGTCAACATCATACTAAAACATGAAAGTGATTAATTATATTGTTTGAGGTAAAGCCCAAACATGATAGCGTATACTTTTCATTATAAGCATATTTAATGAAATTGACTTTGGTCACATGACCTTGGATATAGGTGATCTGAAATCTACATTGTATGGATCATGAGCAACAAAAAACTGAATTAGTGATTGGATACACGGTTCAAAATATAAAGCCGAAACATGATAAGCATAGACAATTTCAGCCTGGACATGATTAGCATATATAATTTCATTACCAAAGTAAGAAGTGACCTTAATGATGACCTTAGGACAATGTAATAGGAAACATTCAGTCCTGAGAAACAACATACTAAAATATGAAAACAATTGTAAGAGGGGTTGAAGAGATATAGCCCAGACAAGATTAGTACGTACAATTGGGTCAAAGTGATGTGAAACCTTCGGGTCATAAGCAGTAACATGCTAAAATATAAAAGTTATTCGGCAAACAGTTCAGGAGATATAGCCCGAAAAGGAATGTATGTTCAATTTCATTAAAATGTACTACGTGACCTTGATCTCGGTCACATGACCTTGGGTCAAGGTGATGTGAAACCTTTGGGTCATAAGGAACAACATACTAAATATGAAAGTGATCGAGTAAAAGGTTCAAGAGATATAGCCCGGAGAGAAATGTGTGCATACTTTCATTTAAAATGCACTAAGTGACCTTGACATTGGTCACATGACCTTGGGTCAAGGTGATGTGTATCCTTAGGGTCATAAGAAACGACATACTACAATATGGAAATGATCCGGCAAACGGTTCATGAGAATAAGCCCGGACAGACAATGCATGTACAATTTCATTAAAAATGTACTGTGTGTGACTTTGACCTTGGTCACATGACCTCGTTTCAAGGTGATGTGAAACCTTCAGGTAATAAGCAACAACATACTAAATCATGAAAGTAATCCGGCTAACGGTTGAAGAGTATTAGCCCAGACAGGAATGTATTCATAATTTCATTAAGATGCACCAAGTGATCTTGACTTTGATCACAAGAAATTGAGTCAAGGTGATGTGAAACCTTCAGGTCATAAGCAACTACAAACTAAAATATGAATGTGATCCGGCATACGGTTCAAGAGATAGAGCCCGGGCAGGAATGTATTCACAATTTCATTAAAAATGCCTTAAGTGACCTTGACCTTGGTCACATGACCTTGGGTCAAGGTGATGTGAAATCTTTGGGTCATAAGCAACAACATACTAAAATATGAAAGTGATCGGGCAAACGGTTCAAGAAATATAGCCCGGACAGGAATGTATGCATAATTTCATCAAAAATACACTGAGTGACCTTGACCTTGGTCACATGATCTTGGACCAAGGTGATGTGAAACCTTCGGGTCACAAGCAAAAACATACCAAAATATGAAAGTGATCGGAAAACGGTTCAGGAGATATAGCCCGTTAGGGGGGAGACATAATTGAAACGAACAGCACGTCGCAGCAAAATACACATCTATAAGATAAAAATAAAACGAACAGCTCTCTGTCGCAAAATAAACATCGTACAGAGAATTGAAATGGACAATGATATCCCTCAGCTTTTGCACTTATCTCTAATAAACTTTGGCAGATCTTTTCTACGATTTGAACCCTGAATGTTATCAAAAATCGTAATGTAATTCTGTATAGGAAAGCACTGCCCCAACACTTGCGTTTTTCTTGTTAGCTAGCGGTCTTGTACACGAAAAGTCACGGAATAAATCAGCTTCGCATCTCATTGCATGAACGAGCAATCTAGTAGTTAGACGAAACATTGATTTGATTTATTTTCTTTTTAATGATTCTTTCTCTCTTATATTCAGTAAAAACCAAATCTACACCATAGCTACAATAATAGGGATTCATCTAGAAATATTATACAATTATGGACTTTTTACGAGGTGAATATGGTGTGATATTTTCTGAATTTGAATTTGAATATTTTCAAATTCAGAAAATATCACACTATATTCACCGAGTGAAAAGTCCACAATTGTTTTATTATATAGGGGACTTACATATCAGTATTTATAAAGGTACCGTTTCGAAATAGCTGACATCGACGTTTCTATTAAAATGTTTCAAGACGTGTAAATATCAGTATTTTCTGTCGCTGAATTATCCTGAACGTAATAGAATTCATTCATTGAGTCAAATGAAGACTATTTCAGAGTCAAATTCCGTATAAATAGGCTCAAAATTCAAGACTTTGAGCTCAGCTTCAGGGTCCTTGCTGCTGTTTACGAAATGATGTTAATGACGTCACAGATATAATTTAGCGCGTTTTCGATATTTCATGGTAAACCGGAAGCAAGAGTTTTCGCGGTAGTGATATTTAATGAAATCGCCGCTCACAGGTCAATATGATGTGACAATGACTCGTCACGTGAAAGCTCTCGGCCAATGAGATTGGAAAAAGAAACAAACTATATAATAATTTCGTATAAATACTGACTAAAAAATGCGGCGCACATAAGGCAGATATCTTGGTTGAATGTTTTGATAGGGTCAGTATGCATCCCTTCGGGCCCGCTTGCTCGCTTCGCTTTGCTATTAGTTCTTCAGTTTTTATAGGGGAATACAGAAACACAATGGTTCGATGAGAAAATTGTATTGAGCGAAGAAAAGCCGTCAGCCCGACACAACTTTTTTAGCAACCAGATATGTTTTCGTATCCCCCTGTAGAACTATTAAAGGAATTTTTCCTGCTTCTGGATTTTGTATGTTATCTCCACATATTTAAGGATGCTCAATAATCGTTTGACATCATCAGATATCGAGTGCAGTACTTTTATATGTGGCCTTTTTTTAGTTTTCGGCCTCCGTAATTCGCTTGTTTCTTGACGGATTTCGACATGTTTGGTATCGATGGAAACAGAAAATAATCATCTACAATCTGAGTGTAATAAATGTTTAGTCAAATATATCGTTTAATTTATATATACAAAAATATCCTGTAAGAGAAGCACCCTGGCTAACGCCGTAAACGTATCGTTTTTAGAACGTCATCGGCGGAAATTCAACCGCCTGTTGCCTTTGAACAAATTAAAGAAGGTAAACTTAAGTTCATGATAAAACAAGATATTTCGTGGAGATTTTAGCGATATCATAGACAAGATATTTCAAGTTTGGTTTCACTAATAATCCTTGGTACAAAGATTTTTTCTTCAATTTTGCCAACTTTCGTACTTTGCAACAAGATGTTATCGAATAATGTTTTCCTATTTGAAAGATTAAAGCGAATGAATTTTAGTTTTAAGTCTGCTTTGTTCAAAGATATATCCATTTCACAGATAACTGCACGCATTATCGAGAACGAGGGAGCGGACTGACGTCCACTCACTGACCTTGAACGTCAAAATGTTTAAAAACGCTTCCGTTTACTTTAGTTCTATTTCTTTTATATATATTTCCGTATCTATAAATAGATTGATGGAATCAGGTATGAAATTTTGAACAAAACATTTTTTGAGCTTTGGCTTTTTTTTAACTTTGTCTTTGACAAAACTCATTTAACTGACACTAACAAAACATGAAAGGTGAGTTTAAAAAGAAAAGGTCGAATAACGTTTTGCCAAGGATATTTAGAAGTACACATCTTACTTTCCTTTTCTTGTTTATTTTTTTCGACAAATCATTTGTACACTTGTTTATTCTTATTTGATTTCGATGATAAATGATAATTGTGTTAGCATTCTTCCTTGTATCAGAATTTGAAACTTTCACTGAATGTTGGGAAAGAATAATCTCGACTCGGAGTGTCTGATTTTTAGCTCACCTATTGTCACTATTGTCATATCGCGCCGTCCGTCCGTCGTCTGTCGTCCGTCCGGCATAAACCAAGTAGATTTTTACAATATGGAAACGAGGTAAAACGGAATGTCTTGTACTTTTGTTAAAAGATTAGAGTCTGATCCTGAAAAATATGTCAATTATAACAGTTTTTAACAAATATTGTCATCGTTATAACGTCAACTAAGGGAACAGGGCATTTTAATTTGACTTGTTGCAAATTGTTACAAAATCGTTACTATGACAACCAAATATTTTAAATCAGAATGAACGATAACATGTACTTTTTCGAAGAAAAGAGTTTGTCGTTGAGAAAGATGTAAAAGAAAATAACTTCTGACAAAGACTTCTTATCACTTTGATGTCAAATAAGGGTACTGAGTACTTTTTTTTAGATTCTCATTTTGGGGTGGGGGGTACCCAAAATGTAATTTTCTGGAACAGTTTTAGTTATTTCACTCTTTGAAAGCACTATCTATAAAGAAATATACATATTTGATGATATTATGGTGAAAATGATCACAAGAATGGTTGCAATCTGGAATCATTATCAATATATCATGTTTTTATCTAATAGTATCAAAATTCATTGTTTTGCGACATATCTCGGGGTTGGTTTACAAATGGACCACTGGTCAGTCAAATGGTCGATGATATGTAATCTAAATTACAAATTTAAATCATCAGATATCAATGTTAAATAAACAGAATATTTTTTTCTCCTCTGACAAAGAATTCTTGGATTATTGAGCCACCTTAAGGCACTTCAATGACGTCAAAAGCGCAAAGCATCTTAGTAGAAGCAAGATATATGTCAGTAACCTAATACAACATACATATGACTATTTTCAACTAATTACAATATTAGAAATTTGCCAGAGGTGGGATGAATGTTTATAAACATCAATATACATTTCACAATGTATACTCACTGAGCCAACTTTCCAAAGACTTTAATGAACTACTCAACGATTTTTCAGCTTTGCCTGTAACGAAGATACACAAAAACCGTTAAGGGAAAAACATCATATTCTGCTTCAAAAATTGAATGTTTAACGTCTTCAAATTCATAAGCATCATTTTAGGGCAGATAAATTTACAGCATGTACCAGACATGCATGTTTAGGGTATTTAACCCTCGTCCGTGATCCTCAATCTAAAGAATATAATATGACCAAAATCTGTGAAAATTATGTCCTAAAACTACAGAAAGACGTAGCAAGATGGCTGGGATATGATGCTACAGGACCAAGGTTTTAGAAATTTGAGAAAATTTTGTAAACAGAAATTTTGAAATGCGTTTGAAGAAACGACCAATCAAAATTGATCACATTCAGTAATGAGCTCAAACGTGTAAAATGAAATGGAACTAAGACTCAAAATGATCATACTGCCTGCTCTTTAATCTTATAACTCTAATTTACTTTCATGTTATTCTATTTGTTCTTAAGGGTCAGCAACTTAAAATCTAATATCACACAATAAATGTACAAGTACGCGTAACTTTACCTCAATGAAACCTATATGAGTTTATTATTTTTTTACTTATCCTTATAACAATGAGGTAGAGACAATGGCAATGTAAAGAAAAGCGTTTTGTTAGATATATAAAAAAATATTACAAAACCAACGAGTTGATATGAAGAAAAAATGTAAGCGACCATGTGTTTAATCATTAATAATGCATCGATTCAACAATTCATGTGTACTGAAAAGTATAGTATACATTTATCGTCCCCGTAGATAAAACAATGTCAAAAGATATGGTCAGTTTCTGAAATCGCTCTAACAATTCATTGATTTGTTTGCACAGGTCAAGTCGTTCCCATTGTTTAAAAACTTATTTCATCAGTTTTTTTTTAAATTGATTAGAATGACAGTTTAGCTCCATCCTTACAAACATGTAAACAAGAGACGCTGACTCTCATCAGGAACCTGCTCTCACTTCGAAATATTGTTTATTCCGAGGTTCGTAACTGTTCCGATGGGAATTCTAATGATTTTGAATTACCTTCTCGACTTTGCGACTTTTAAAATATCAGTTCCTTGTTAGCACCAATATTTTTTTTGGAAATGGCATGTCATGGTTTTTATGATTTTTTTTCTATTATTGGTATGTATAATGCACTGGATACAAGAACTCAGTTTTTTAAAATAGACATTGCGTTAAAAACTTATTTTTACAGTTTTTAAAATTGATTAAAATGACAGTTCAGTCAATTCTTACAAACATGCAAACAAGAGACGCTGACTCTCATCGGGATACTGGTCTCACTTCGAATTCGAAATAATGTTTATTCCGAGGTTCGCAACTGTTCCAATTGGAATTCTAAAGATTCTGAATTACCCTCTGGACTTTGCGACTTAATATTGCCATAGAAACGAGGTCTGTCTGTTTATAGCACTAAAACAATTGTCAGGCACGTCATGTTTGGTCATTATTTTGTCATCGAACCATTGTCAGAGCCTATTGGTTTTAAGGAAAAGGGGAAGATCTCCAGCATGACCACCCTAGTACAGATTCACATAAGGATCAGGCAGTTGAAAACCTTAATATTTGTGCAGAACTTTTTTCTCTTGAAATGTGTTCAGATCAGCCTTCATACGAATGTTCAGAAGGAATTTTCCTCATACTTGGATTGCGAAGGAAGTTACGGGGGCAGCGAATTTGGTTAAATTATATAGAGAAAACTTTCCTGCTATTTTTCCTTTCAAAATCCTTTATAAATTATGAGGTGATTATCTCGCTTCATCATCGCTATCTTGAGAAATGAATACCACATGTTTGATTTGTACCACACATGCGTCTCAAAACAGATATAAAGTTTTGCAAAAAATGAATTCATGTATCACCCCTGCCTGATTCTTACGTGGACCTATACTTAACAACTTAGATTTTAAAACCTATATTTTTTTCAGAAAATTGAATAATTTGTTGAAATGTCTTTCAATTAGCCGAATCCTTTCAAATCAAAATCAGGGTAAAATTGGTATAAAATACAGACATGATTATGGCCTATTTTTCCCAATATTTACCACTTTCAAGCAAAAATAACGCAAAATATGAGGCTGATAACACTATCACTGTTGTCCGAACAAAATATATTTTATGAGATAAATGTAATCACTAAAAAAATAAGTGGGACCTTGTTGTGATTTTTTACATTCTGAGGTCTAAAATGGTTGCAACTTTTCATTTGACGCATCAAGACTACATCTTTTCAAATTGATTTTGAGCATCGTTTAAATTACTAATACGGCTAGAACTTAATAAAGGTACAACAGTAGAAATTATTCTTAAATGTGTTTGAGCACTTCTAAAATTTGTCAAAGTCATTAACTCTTAAGGTTAAGGTCAATTGAAGAAATAGGTTCCAATTTCACTAAAATTTGCATTTTTGTTGTTATCTATTGTTTCTATTTTTTGGCTAGACTGTCAGTATATTTGTATCAAAAATATTTCTTATTAAAAGCCGGGCCGAGAGGAGGAAAAACATTACAATTCTTAATTTAGAACATTTCTCCTAAAAATAAGCTCCTATCAAAAATCATAACAATCTTACAATTTTTTATTTGTATGTATAAAATACTAGCTACAGATCAAGAATGTAATTGATTTTGAGATGTTTGCAACTTTGGTCAATAAATAGGGAATACATCCAAAATTACACAATAGCACATGAATTATGAGTAGCTGCCTCTCATATTTTTGAAAAATCACAGAATTTATCAGACTTTGGGAATCACAGGCAAGACGACTTTGATATTGGGTCCTGGGACCTTGAAAAAATTCAAAGTGAAATTTTAAATTAAAAGTCTTCTTTTATATGCGCTGATAAAATATTTCTTAAAAATATAAAAGGGACAACTAAAAATTCGACAGTAAATTACTCTATGTGTAATAGTACTAAACTGAATGTCAGTAACCATTTTTTATACCCTTTTGAATTTAATTTTGATAGAGGTCCCACTCAAATTTTAACATGTTCTGAAAATAATTGGCTTTAGAAATCAAGATTCAGCTGACGTTTCAAATTTTTTGCCCTTAAAAATGCGCAAAATCGTTTAAAATTAGGAGCTTTTTGGTCATAAATAGGGCTCTTCAAAACAGGTTTATATTCTAACATTTATTTGTCACAAAATTTCATACAGCATATATGAATGATGGTGATAAATTCAGGATCTGGAAAGAAGTTTGGAAAACTTATGCTAATCCATCTCCTTTCTAACCAAATTACTTGTATGAATATAATTATAATTGCGTGACCATGGTGACGTGAAGAGAGTTATAAGTCAAGTGAGTTAGTAAAGAAAAGATAGTATGACGAGGGAATAAGAAAGGGTGAAATGAGTATGCATCCAGTGAGTATAATATCGAACATTGGTACTTTCAGTCAGAAAATCGTTTAGAATTCAATATGAACGCCTGTACAAGTGAGAAAATATGCGAATTATCCTGGTACGACATGTTAGAATTCCCATAAAGAAGTAGATTAAGACTTTTATCGGGAAGTAAATTTATCGTCGAAGAACGGACCGTATCGAAGAGTGGAAAGTCAAGAAGAAAATGTTTGGTTGTCTCCTGGGCACCACAAATACATGTTGCATCATCGGTGATATTTCGAAGAAATACGTGAGCTTTCAGGCTGCTACTTTCAGTGCGTAGGCGACAGTGGTATACTAGTATTTGACCTAATCGGGAGCCATTGTTGAAATCAGAGGGTGCATGGTAGTCAGAATCATTAAGAAATTGTTTGAATTGACATACAGAGGGATTGTTACGGACTTCTAAGGGGAGATCAATCCAAGAGGAGATGACAGAGGGTAAAAACGAGTTCTGGTACTTTTGGGTCCTACAAGGAATAGCAGATAAATTTTGGTTGTTTTTCGTGTTTCGACCATGGATATCGAAAGCGCGATGTGGTACTAAGTTTGATAAATAGGAAGGCGTAGAACAGTGAAACATACTATGGAATTTTATAAGTTTGTGCTTAGGGAGCAACCATTTTATTTTTTTTTTTGGGGGGGGGGGGAGGAAGACTTTTGCCGGCCGGAAATTTTTTTCGGCCATTTTAAGAGCCGGAAATTTTTTTTCGCCGGCCCTTTGGGCCGGATTTTTTTTTTTTATATATAAATTTCCAATGTTGAAAATTACTCTAAAGTTTAAATAATTCAGCGTGATTTTTCAGCCATATTAAACATCAAACACACAATGAGTTCATCTCTTGCCAGCAGATCACTTCATTTTAATTTCTTGAATGGCATATGGTGCCTATAATCTGTTTACTAAAATGATACTCAACGGAGACAGGCTATATGGTGCTAATGACTTTTGAATTTTATTTATTCACTCCAAATTGCGTATAGTTTGTTCCATTTTTTTATACTTTGTTTATGATACAAAAAAGTGTTTATTTGGCAGTGGAAAGGTTGGAAGAGAGGGGGGAGGGGCAATTTTATGATCACGAAAAAAATTTTCGCCGGCCCTTCGGGCCGGAACATTTTTTTCCCTAAAATTTCGATCCGGAAATTTTTTTTGCAAAGTCTTCCTGCCATAAAAAATTCTTCCCCCCATAAAAATCAAATGGTTGCTCCCTTAGTGCGACGAGTTTGGAGAGTTTCCCACCCAGCTTCTTTTAATACAGAGGAGAACTAGCAAGTTTTGTTGCCCCAGTAACTATTCGCGCTGCTTCGGTATGAATGCGTTCTAATCTATGTTTTAAGTTTAAAGAGGATCCATCCCATATGACATCTGCATATTTTAAGACTGGACGAATGAATGTGAAATAAATTTTTTGAAGTGATATTCTATCTAGGAAAAATTTCAATTTACGAAGGATGTTTAATTTCTTAGATGCTTTTGAAACAATATCTTCAGTATGTTGATCCCAAACGAGGTTATGAGTAAATGTGATGCCTAAATGTTTATGAGAATCAACTTCCTTGATGAGTGTGTCATTCATATACAAAGCAGGATGGAAAGGAGCATGTCTTTTGAAATGATAAGAGATTCGGTTTTACTGGGGTTAAAGTCGACGAGCCATTGACGAGACCAAGAGTGTACTTTTCCGAGATCAGAATTTAGTATTTCAGCGGAAATAATAGGATCACCTACAATTATATAAAGACTTGTGTCATCTGCAAAAAGTTTAATGTTGGAGTCAATTTCATTTACTATATCATTGATATAAAGAAGAAAAAGTATAGGACCTAAAATTGAACCTTGAGGGACGCCAGCCTTAATTTCTTTCCAATTTGACCTTTGACCATTTATAACTACGCGTTGTTTCCTTTTATTCAGATAATTTACAAACCAATTTAGAATTTTGCCTGTTATACCTACTGACTGTAATTTATGAATTAAACCCTTATGCCAAACTCGATCAAATGCTTTACTAATATCGCAGAATATTACCCTAATTTCCCTTCCCTCATCTAAAGCTTTGCCAAAATCGTTTGAAAGTGTAAGAAGTTGGTTTATGGTAGAGTCGCCAGGCCTAAATCCAGATTAGCTGTCAGTCAGGATAGAGTTAAGATGAAGATAATTGTACAGATATTTAAATACGCAGCGCTCCATGATTTTACCCAAAATACTTATCAATGATATCGGTCTATTATTTTTTGTCAGTGAAGGATCGTCTTTTTTGTGAATAGGGGTGACATTAGCGTGTTTCCATACAGATGGATCGACAGACGTTTCGAGAGAAAGATTAAAGAGTTTGGACAGAAGAGGAGAAAGTTCATTAGCTGCCGATCTTAAGAGTATTGGGTTAACTAAATCAGGTCCAGTGGCTTTAGATACATTTAAAGAAGAAAGAACATCCTTAACATCGGTTTCAGTAATAACAATTTCCGAGAGACGAGATGATGCTTGTTCAACGTGTGGAAGCGAGGCTGTTTCATTTTCTATGTTTTGTTGAGAAATAAAATAATCATTTAACAATTCGGCTTTAGCTTCATCACTCTCAACTGTAAAATCATCATTTTCATTTCTGAAGGGGGGGGGGGGGGTATTTCTTTATGTGATTTATTATCAATATTAAAAATCTTATTTATGACATTCCACCAATCTCTGCTATTTGAATTAAATGTATAAATTTTATCGATAAGACCCTTGGAATAATTTTTTTTTCAGTTTTCGAAAAGTGCTAATAGTTAAGTTTCTTAGGTGTCTAAATTCTTGCCAATGTTCACTTCTTCGTGTAGTTTTAGCTAGTTTATGTGCCCTTTTACGTTTAGTTATAAGTTTCCTTAATTCATTATTTACCCAGGGATAATCATTTTTTCGGATCGTGACATGTATACTTGTTTGGAATATGAATATTTGCAATTTCAATTATCTTATTGGTTATAAGGGAGGCAGATTCCTCTGGGTCATTAGTCAAAAGTAAATCATGATTAAGTGAAGACAGGTAATTTCTGTAAGAGTCATAAATAGCCAAATTTTTCGACTATATGAAACTGGTTTAGGTTTTTCGATGTTTAAAAGGGCATAGATGGGACAGTGGTAGCGGATCTCATTAGGAAGGAAAGGATCACCTACACCTGATAGGAAAACGGTTCGGGGGGAATTTGATAAAATAAGGTCGAGGAGTGTTGTTGAATTTTCTGTAAAATGGGTTGGCTCGCTAATTAATGAGTGAAAGTTGTAGGAATCACAGATGTCAGTAATATCTGTTGTTGTATTTACCAATTGATTACAATTAAAATCGCCAGTAACTATGATACTATCAATATTACTATTACATGCCTTGTCTATAGAGTATTTTATTCTATCCCAAACTTCAGGAGGTGAGTCAGGAGGCCGATAGAAGGTACAAAGTAATATTCGTTTCCGGTTTATACAAATTTCTACCCATACATTTTCACAATTTGTGACTTCTATGTCAGGTCGGCGTTTAGAAGAAATATTAGATTTGACGTATACCGAGATACCACCGCCAATACAATTTTGCGGACATTCATCAATTTCATCAAGGTCGGAATTTGGAGTTAACCATGACTCTGTAAAACTTAATATGTCAAAATCTGACAATTCTGAAGACAATAGGTCGATTTTAGGTAGAAGACTTTGCACATTCAAATTAATAATTGACAGCTTTGATTTCAACTCCTTATTTAGAGCTAGACTTAGTTCTGATGAGTTTGTTGATGTGCAAGGAGAGGGGGTAAATTGTTACTCATAGTAGCTATATTACTAGGTCCAGGGTTTACTTCAATGTCACCTGAGAGTAATAGTAGGGTCAAGGCCAAAGTGAAGGTAAGTATAGGGCGTAGGTATAAGAGCTTTTTGTCATGCGGATTATCAACAGTAATAGTCTGTTTATCATCATATGGTGACATACAAGGAAAATCGTGGAAGGCTGTGGATGTTTTAACTGGAGTGCTATTACATGTAATAGGGAGTGCAAATATGTACATATAAAAAAGGATATGAAGACCTTTTAATTCTGTCATCATTAGAATATTAACACAGACAATTTCATATAATGTCATACATTTACCAGGATGTACACAATGAGCTTTGTCATAAAATAGACCAACCCTTGCTCGATGAGCATGAGTCTGTAGTGGCATCATGTAATAGGTACGTGGTAAGTATGGTCAATGATGATACAAGTAGAGGATGGTCTAATGAATACATGAACACAGAAATACTCGGATGCATATAAGAAGAACAAAAATGTCAAACAAGAGAAAAGAAAGTAGAATACATTTTATATAACAGGTGTTTGTCTACAATTTGAGCATAATGAGAAAAAGAAGGCCATATTTGTAAAAATATCCAAAATTGGTGACATTTCATTTCCTCATGAATGATATTCTTTTCGTCCCTACTGAGAATTGTTATTAATAATTTCGTAGCAAAGTAACCTGACCGGGCGGAGCTAATTCAATGAAGCGACTGAGATGAATCGATAAAATTTTAGGATAGATAATCTATTACTTGCATAAAGTAATAAGAGTGAATACTCATCACCTGTAATTTTATAAAGCTTTTATCACCTGTGCCGAATTAAACTCTTCTGTGACCAGGTGAAAATAAGCTCCGCCCTGTCATGTCAGTTTGCTACCACAATATCTTATGGAAACTTATTTGATGTTTATTATTATAACACTGTCATAAAGTAAGTTCATACAATACCATAATATTAAGTCGTATACATAGATCTTACAAGAACATACAAATCAAATACACTGCATTTGAAAATTGTCCTCTAGAAGTGTAATCTTTTGCAGCAGAGGTGGGAACCTTTGTTTTTCTCTTTGTACTATTTTTCCAATATAGGTTAGTATATAATTGCCTGTCAGATTCTAAAGTATTAGTTGATCACTTTTCATGATTTACCTTGAGTTTCAGTGCTTTGCAGACATGGGGTTTGATCCTCTGGAAGTCCTTCAATCATACCTTAAATGAAATCTTGAGAGTAAGACGTGACACCTCGAAGTTGCTTCCATAACAAACTATATACATATGGTATCGAGGTGTCATGTGTTTGGCCTGAAGCATTGTAAAATTACAACATGATGCTTGAATTCGATGAGACAAAGCGGAGGTTGTACCATTGATAGTAAAGCTGAACAAGGAAATATATGATTACCGATCGTTTAGTTTTGCTTTATTACTGTCAGGCATAGTCAGTAATCCCCTGGAAAACTTGCCGATTCGTGCCGGTGTTATATAGCATTCCTTCCCCTAGCTATCTCTCCCCCCCCAGAAAATTGCTATATATTGTTACTTTCCCCCGAAAAATATAATATATGGTTTTCCCCGAGGGGGGGGGGTTCTGCGATATGGCCATTTTACTCCCCTCGAATGAATTCCGGAATTTGATTTAATCCATGTTGTAAAAAAACACGAAAACATCCTCCAATTCCAAGCACAGCATAATAAGGGAGAAGATTTGAAATTAGATATTAGCTTAGACATTAGATATTAGTGCTAACTTTGATTAAAAGTTATTTAAAGGCAGAGAGTCTGGCTGACAGAAAGGCAAACAGATATATAGAAGTCAGACGGACTGGCAGACAAATAGTAATCAGACAAATTGATAGACATACACAGACAGACACTTAAAGACACACAGACAGTAACTAATAGGCACAAAGACGGACACATAGATAAATGTAAATAATGACGGACACATGAATAAAGGGACATAAAGACAGACTAACACAATGACAAAGAGGCAAGCATATAGAGATGAAGAGTCTGACAGACACACGGCGACAGACAGACAGACAAACACAAAGACAGACAAACACAAAGACGTGCAAATACAAAGACAAAAATATATAGACAGTCACAAAGTCAGATATAGATAGACATAGACACACATTCAGAGAATCTCACATACAGACAGACAGACAGACACCAAATAGCCAAGTGTCGTTGGCCGTTTCTGCGGCTATAATTATTCAACATTTTGAGCATGAATATATACATGTATATAGTTCTTGTGGGTCCATTGAATCACGATAATCATAGGCGGATCTAGAATTTAAAAATGGGGGGGGGGGGGAGTTGAAAACTAATTACTTTTTCTATAAAGGTTGGAGGTGGTGATGGTTATTGCATTTAACGCATATGCTGACTTTTGATAGATTGATACTTCTTATATGTAACACCGAGAGCCACGTGAGCCGAACAATTTAAGAATTGAAGTATACATTTTGTTTAACTTCAGTCATCATAGGGGATCGAGTATAATAAGCTAGAAACAAGAGGCCCAAGAGGACCCCAATCGCTTACCTGAAAACTACGTTATATCTCAGCACATCAAACAGAAACAAGCCGAATAATTATAGCCGTAGAAAGTTAAAACAGAAACAAGTTTTTAAAAGGAAAAAAAACTGGACTTCAGAGTAGAACAAAAATTAACAACAATTCTCAAGACATATCTCTTGATCATCCCGATGCTTTCGGTTTGTCGATACGTGCTTCCGTTCTGAAGAAGTTTGTCAAATAAGGGTACCCCCGTGACATACTTTTGCCTGTGGTGGTGCCACCTAATGATAGATCTGGACGAAAAGCAACAACACTTGTAGGGGAACATTTTTACTTCATTCCTACTATGTTTCATGAAAATCTGTTCAGCAGCTCTGGTGAAGAAGTTGAATATGTTTGAAAATCACCCCTTCCTTTTTACATAAGACAAAAATCAAAAAATTAAAATTGTAGTACAAAATACATATCAAAGCATTTAGTAACTTAAATATGATAAATATGCAGTAAATGAGTGTGTAAAATCATACACTTATTGAGTTATTTAGAGAAATGATGCAAAAATGTGCATTTCTGACAAAAAACCGAAAAGACGTCAAAAACGAGTCCAAAATTTGACTTCGGAGTGATACCAAAAATAACAACACTTCTTAAGACATCTCTCTAGATCAACCTGATGCTTCCGGTTTGTAGATACATGCTTCCGTTCTGAAGGAGAAATTGTCAAAGGAGGGTACCCTCTGTTACCTTCTTTTGCCTATGGTGGCGCCACCTATTGATGGACCACAAGAAAAACAACAAAACGTTTAGGGAACCATTAGTGCTTCATCCCTACAAAGTTTCATGAAAATCTGTTCAGCAGTTCTGGATAAGAAGTTGAAAAAGTATAGTTATTACCCCCCCCCCCCCACCCTTCCTTTTTAAATAGAAACAAAAGGCCCAGGGGCCACAACGCTCGACTGAAAACTACGTAAACTAAGCATATCAAACAAAAAGAAGTTTGTAAGAGGAAAATAACCAGACTTCAGAGTGGAACAAAAATTAACAACACTTCTTAAGGCATCTCTCTAGATAATCCTGATGCTTTCGGTATGTCGATACGTGCTTCCGTTCTGAAGAAGAAGTTTGTCAAATGAGGGTACTTCCCATGACATATTTTTGCCCGTTGTGGTGCCACCTGTAAACAGATCCGGTCAAAAAACAACAATACTTGTAGGGGACCATGATTACTTCATTCCTACCAAGTTTCATGAAAATCTGTTCAGCGGTTCTGGAGAAGAAGTTGAATATGTATGAAAATCATCTCCCCCCTTCTTCTTGAGTAATCTAAGTAACCCGAGACAGACAGTAATAAAGATGCTTAAGCAAAATCCTGCTGATAAATTACAGCCTTCTCCCCCTCCTTTCACTACGTTATGTCAATATGAACTTCTGTTTCTACATTAATATTTTGAGCTGCTCTCAATATTTTAATTTCAAAGTTATATATCTAAGTCTTCACAAGATGAATTTGAAAATACTTATTCATCTTTTTTGAATTATTTAATTTCATTTTGCATACTCATTTAATAATTCAAAATATATAACATTCAAATGAATCGATAATCCAAGAATACATATATCTATATAAAAGAAAGACAACTCTTGCATTCATGAGTTCTGCTGCCTCTTATACGAAACTAAAGTTACCAGGGTTTAAAATTCCTGTTCTGAAGAAGTTTGTCAAAGGAGGGTACTCCCCGTGACCTACTTTTGGCTGTGGTGGCGCCACCTATTGACGGATCCGGACGGAAAACAACAACACTTGTAGGGGACCATTAGTACTTCATACCCACCAAGTTTCATCAAAGTCCCTTCAGCTGTTCTGGAGAAGAAGTCGAAAATGTGAAAAGTTTACGACGGACGACGGACGACGGACGCCGGACGGCACGCTATGACAATAGCTCACTTGAGCTTTGCTCAGGTGAGCTAAAAAACATTAAAAAATTAAAAATTAAAATTGTAGTATAAAATACATATCAAAGCATTTAGTAACTTAAATATGATATATACGCAGTAAATGAGTGTGTAAAATCATACACTTATAGAGTTATTTAAAGAAATAGTGCAAAAATGTGCATTTCTGACAACGTCCGAAAAGACGTCAGAGACGCGTAAAAAATTGACTTCGGAGTGGAACCAAAAATTACAAGACTAATTACGACATCTCTCTAGATCATCCTGATGCTTTCGGTTTGTCGAAACGTGCTTCCGTTCTGAAGAAAAAGTTTGTCAAATGAGGGTATCACCCGTGACCTACATTTGCCTGTGATGACGCCATCTGTTGATGGATCTGAACGAAAAAAACACTTGTAGGGAACCATGAGTACTTCATTTCTACCAAGTTTCATCAAAATCCCTTCAGTTGTTCTGGAGAAAATGTCGAAAAGTTTACGACGGACGACGGACGGTGCGCTATGACAATAACTCACTTGAGCTCCTAGGTAATTTTAGTATATATGATTAAGTTTAGTAAAATCTAGGGAAAAACAAAATTAATGAATGAGAAAGATTTGTTTTTATTCAATATTGCCATTAGAAACTATTATCAAATTCTACGATTATGAATTCTCGATCTCTGATAACATTCGTTAATTCCCCCGAGAGAGGATTGAGAACGCTCTGACTCCCTGTTTCTCTCTCTCTCTCTCTCTCTCTCTCTCTCTCTCTCTCTCTCTCTCTTTTAAATAATTCTTATTTTAAATAATAAACATGTTCAATGTTAAGGACAACTCCCCCGATATAGATACAAAAAAAACAGATAACAGTTTAATCATATTCTATTTCAATAAAGCGAAAAGGATTGGGCAAGTTTTAACAACATTATGTAAAGCCTCTCAGGCGGATGAGTGAGTAAAATAGGTGTCAATTAAAAAAAATCCATACGATGAGCGACTTTCTTTTAATAAAAAGTCTAGCGGCTTATAGAATATTATATTAATAAAAAATGTTATGATCTCTGAGCGATAAAAGTCCCCTACCGGCGGCATATATTTATGTTCTGCAACTCTGCCTATAAAGAACTCTTCAATTAAACATGAGTTTTTTAGGTCAAGTGTGACAAAAGTTGAACTTGCTCTATAACTATCCAAGACTAAGCCGAGTATCGAATTTTGCAAGTCATGAAGGGGCATAACTCCTCGAAAAATAAATCAAGCGTGACGACAGTTATACTTGCTCTGTAACTATCCAAGACCAAGCTGTGTATCAGATTTCACCTGAATTTCTTTACTTGTTGCAGAAAAAAGTCCGGAAAACTGACAAAAACTGAATTTAACATGTCATCAAAGAGCGTAACTCCTCGAAAAATTAATCAAGCGCGACGAAAGCAAATCTTGCTCTGTAACTATTCAATACCAAAATGTGTATTAAATTTCATCTGAATATCTCTATTTGTTGCAGAAAAAAGTCCGAAAAACTGACAAAAACTGAATTTTGCATGTCATCAAAGGGTTTAACTCTTCGCAAAATAGGTCAAGAATGACGAAAGATAAACTTGCTCTGTAACTCTCAAAGACCAAGCTGTGTATCAAATTTCATCTGAATATTTCTATTTGTTGCAGAGAAAAGTCCGGAAAACTGACGAAAATTGAATTTTGCAAGACATCAAGGGGCATAACTCCTTGAAAAATGGCACGATTGTTACGAAAGTCGAACGTGCTCTGTAACTATCCAAGACCAAGCTATGTATAAGAAGCTCATCTGAATATCTCTATCCATTAGAGAAAAAAGTCCGGAAAACTGATAAACGGACAGACGGACAGACAGACCGAGAGGAAACTTATAGTCCCCCTCGGCGTTACTGGTAGGTAACTAATAACTTTGGGTGAAAGATGGGGGAGAGGGTTAGGTCGGTCCCCTCTGAAACCACCATTTGAGTGTAACCAACTCGGATGCCGACTTCGGTTACTTGGACGCTGATTTCAGAACTAAGAAAGAATTCTAAATAAATTCTCTCTCATAGCTACAGGAAAAAAATTCTCGTAGTTACAAGAAACACATCTCGCAGTTACAAGAAAAATGTCTCGTAGTAAGAAGAAAAGTTTCTCATAGTTACGAGAATAAAATCTCGTAGATACGAGAAAAAATAATTCAAAGTGAATGGCATGATATTTGGCAAAAGAACCCTCTTTGAACAATGTTGAATGAAATTCTTGAATTAACTACATTTTGAATGAATAAATACTGTAAATTTGTTTTTTTTTTTTTTCGTCAGGTACCAATTTTCGTCATTGACGAATACAAATACTCATGACATATTATAGTGCAGAAAGGAAACAATTAAATCAGTATCTTGGTAAACTTAAATAGCATCGGGAGCACAGAGGGAGGAGGAATGAAAAAGCTTAAGATTCCAAGTTTTAAGATTTCTTACGACAGGAAAATGATAAATCAATGAAAACTGAATACGCACATAACGTCGCATATAATGGGTTCAATCCTGATTGTCCAACATTTTGAAAATCCCATATCCTGAATGTCCAACAAAAAATTTAAGGTCACCTGTATTGTTAAATAAACACACCTGTTTGTCTAAATAAACATACAAATTAGGGTTTTTTTTCATACTTGAAAATCAGTTTTCATCAAATCGAACAAAGTTAATTTAAATTTGATATATAAAAAAGTAAAATAAATGTTAAAGTTTCACTCAAAATTAATTTATTTCTCAATTATGATTTTCAGTAGATCATCGGCTACATGTAATAATAGATAATTACTTAAATGATGAGTACAACAAGGAGAAAATACACTACAATCTTTAGTAAAGTTTTTAAAAAATCCTAGAAAACGAGCTTTTCTCAAAAAAAAAAAAAATAATAATAATAATCATATATTTATTTATTTTTTCATTTTTTATTTCTATGTGACTTCTTAATCAATTAAGTTCTTCAGTTTAGATGTACTTATAAAAATTGCTTCAAAATGTATTAGGGAAAGTTATGACCGTTTATTTACTCTATGTGCTCACTGTGTCCAATCCACTACGGGTACGGATGTTTGGCCTCATTTTCCGGTTTCACTTTGAAGCAGATATTTTAAATATTCAGGACCAAAAACCTTAATTTATGTTAATTTCACAAAACCATAGGCTGGTATTTTTGTATGTATGGTACCAGGTGGAATGTAAGTTTGTTTTACAATAACATGTCAGTTCAGATCTATTCAATTATTGAAGTTAAACAGAGAACTTTGCCGCAGTCAACGCCCCAAGTCACATTGAACGTCAAATTACTCAGAAAATTTGGCATTGATCTCAGTCGAATAGCATACATTGATATTAAAATAAGATTTTTTATATTTACAAATAATAGCAAAGTCATTATATTAGCAAATCATTTGTAAAATACTCGATTATTAGCAGAAAAAGATGGACATGTGGTTTTTTGACTGTACGTGTTTATAAAATAAGCACTGTACGGTTTGTATTTAGTCGTTTTATTTCAAGGGCCCCGGTACATTCCTATTTTCGTGGGTACTATTTACATATTGATGCCCGTTTGTGTGGGTACTATTCTCTCATAGTGTTGCTTTTGGAATGAATAGTGCCCGAGAGTCAGCGAGGGCACAATTACCCTCCAAAGGCAACGCTGCGAAAGAATAGTACCCACACAAACAAGCATTATTCTAAAAGGTTTATCAAATGCATCACATTGCCTCAATAGCATATCTCTATAAATCTTTAGATTATTTAAAAAGAAGTGGCGACACCTACAGTGCTCTCCAAGCGACGTAGATCTCGAAAGCAAACCGCGATAGTGTCCGGTCCAAGGATGTATCATGTGATGCACTAAATGCACTAAGTTCTCATCGTGTTGCGTCTGCAAAGAATGATACCCAGTCATCATTTTGAGAGTATAGTACATGTAAAAACAGACATTTTTGAATAATCTGTTGATGGGTTTAGTTATCAAATTCTTTGTAAGAATCGACGGTCCGCTCCAACCAAATAAGTCACAAACCCTCTCCTCTCCACAAACCCTCTCCTTCAATAAAAACTTGTTAGCGAGAATCATGATATTGAAATCTGACTCCCTACTCACCAGAAAGTAAATATAAATTTCTTTTAAATCTTGTATGAAGAAGTAAGGAACATGTCAAATCGCACAATGAAATAAGAAAATTAGAAAAATTTTCCCGAGAAATATTGTTTCGCATTCTTCCTGGAATTGCGTCTTGATGAATTTGATTTTGTTGTAAATAAAGGTCAAAGGGACGTCGATTTCTTCATATATTCTATAATAGCAGAATTTGAGAGTTTTATACAACATTGTCCTCCGTGATATAGCATATCTTTTTGCATGGATATCAATTCTAGTATTTTTGATATAACAATGAAATTGACATGCTGTATCACAGAGATTAACTACCGGTATGTTCAATGCCGGATAATTTGCTGGAGAGGGTGGATGTTTTGGTAAAGTAAGGTTCCCGTGATCCCTTTTACTCTTTACAAAAAAAAAAAACAAACAAACAAAAGGCGTCCCGGGAACCTGACTAGTTTTCTCTTCATAACATTTTTTTTTACATTTCGCTTCACAAAAACAAATTATCAGCATCACTGTATAAGACATTTCAAGGGTGTGGGAGAAGTGGGGGGGGGGGGGGGAGCGGGGCACATGCCCCCACTTTGAAAAGTGGGGGGGGGGTCACAACCATGTTTCTTTCTGAATAATTTAGCTATTCTGATCCATCCTTTATACATATTACTTTATCAATGTACATGATGACATTTACCTCAAACTATATAGAATATTATTACATGTACTTGTTAATGAAAGAGGGTATAGAAAGTTTTTCCTGATAAATCAATAATATGCAAAAAAAATTTCCTGGCTCCCTACCGCTCGCCAGACATTTGTGCATGTACTTAAAATTAAGAATTGCATCAGAAATGTTAAAATTTGTGAATTCAGAACATGAAACCCCCATATTTTAAAAATCTCTTCCTCTCCCCTTCTTTTTTGGCTTGTTAGAAATTTTGGGATGTTGTGCCCCTCCACTTTTACAGGCAGAGCTACGCCTTTGTATAATTTTATATGAATAATGAATGAACTTCTGTACGAAATTCTCAAAACGCCTTAGAAGCCCTCAATGTTCTCTACTTGATCACCATCACTACCAGTCCCTCCATCGTCCACAATGATTTTTGAACCACAGGAGCTCGACGTAAAGGGTCGGCAACCACATCCTCCTTTTCTTAAGTTTCGTGTATATTTGAAGGTTGTTGGCGCCGAGCTCTTGTGGTTTTAACTCCATTTTCCACTTCTCTTCTACAATCACAGCAAAGACTGTAAAATCAATAGGCCCTCGTCGATCCAATCATATAAACTTTTAACTTTGAAGGTAGCGTTATTAACATACAAGTGGACAGTACAGTTCAACAGATGCCCTCATCATTGACCTTGACAAACACCTTCTTCCCCCCAAAAAAGGAGAACTTCCTCTTGATTGGTAAGTGATAGGACTTTCATATTTCGTACGTTTTCAACAGATACCTATATTTTAACCAACAAGCACGAGCTCGCTACAGCCGGTATCGTATAGAGAACCTTCCCCCATAGAGACTCTTCCCCCCGGAAGGTTTTCTATGAAGAGAACCCCCCCCCCCCCCGAATGTTTTCTATATAGAGACTCATCCCCTACGGAAGGTTTTCTATATAGAAAATCATCCCCCAGGGGGAAGGTTCTATAAATAGAAAACGTTCCCCCATCATAGAAAACCTTCCCCCCAAATCCGGAAAGCCATACGGATTTTTGATATCGTCTTTGGTTTTTGACTGTCTACCATGATAGATCCATGGAAATTTAAATAGAATTTAAAGTATTTTCGATTATTCTTTAGAGTTTGAGGGATAATAACTAAACATATGAAACACCAAACGAAAAAGTATAATTTATTTAGATCCTTGGAGTTTAGTGTGAACTCCATTTCTCTCTTGAAGAACTGCAAATTTCCATAACACGTGTTTTGCTAATTCAAATTTTAAATTTGGAGGGGTGTTTTCTTATGAAATGTGAAATGGAAACATCATATGTTTCTAGATATTTTTTTTCTGTGATTAATTAAATGAATTAAAACACATTCACCCATAAACAGAATAAATTTAAAAAAAATGAAATTTATTTATTCGACCTCATGGGTTTTTTTATTTACGCGCGACAATGCACCGAAGTGTTTCATCAAGCATATGTCTTTTTTGAACAAGAACATTGTAAATATGCTAACGTGACAGATGGCCGTCCTAAGTCGGCACCGGTTGCCCATTTGTCTTGTTCATTTTTGTGTGGTCTTTTGCGTTTTAATATTTCGATTCGTATTTTGTGTTATTTGTCCCTTTTTCGTCTCTTTTTTGTGCTTGTCTACTCTATGTTTTCGCAAAGGGATAGGTGCTGCAACCGAGTCTTGTTTGAGAGCCCGCCATTTCTTTAAAATAGTACATCAAGTACATCAAGTACATCAAGTACATGTACATTTTGTTGAATTGATGGGTTCTGTGATATAAAGGTTTGCCAGAATTCGTATAAAATTGATCTCCCCGCGATTATCAGCATATATCTGCAGTTCTAGCAAACGACATGGAGAACAGCGGAACAGTTATGGGGCGGACAGGGGATACCTCCCCCCGCCCCTCCTCTTCCCCCTCCTTTTTACCCTACCCTTACCTCCCCCTTCCTTCCTCCCATCCCCAACCCCCTTTTCTCCCTCCTCCCATCCCTCCCTTCCCTTTCTCCCCTTCCCTCCCGCCCTCCCTCCCTCCCCCTCCCGCCCGCTTCCTCCCCCTCCCGCCCACTCCCTCCACCTTCGTCCCCCTCCACTCTGTCCACCTCCTCAGTTATCTATTTTAAAAATCATTCCTCCTGAAGAAGGACTACAAATTTCAATAACACGTGTTTGGCTAATTAAAATTTTAACTTCGAATCCCTAGCATTTTGAATCGGACATTTTTTTAGATTTGGAGGGGTGTTTTCTATAAAAGAGAATACCTCCCCCTTTCACTCACATACAGTTTGTCTCTGGATCTCTAAAACAAGTGAAAGTCGAACCAAGAACGGTATGGGGGAAGGTTTTCTATGGCAACAAAGGGGGATTGTTCTCTATATAGAAAAACTTCCCCCAGGGGGGAAGCTTCTCTATTATAGAAAACCTTCCGGGGGGAAGGATCTCTGTGGGGGAAGCTTTACTGTATGACACCGGCAAAGCACGGACTGCATCTCGTACGCCCTCTATTTATATATTCATTTACATATTCATCTATGTGTTGCTTGGGCTCCTGTGTTATGCTGTCTTGTTTGTATTGTCACATTACAGTAAGGAGATTATTTTACATCACTATTGTGTATTCTTTGAGACCTCTGAATAACCGAAAAAGTGGAAGTGCTGCGCACACGTAATCCGTATAACAACATCTTTTTGCTAATTGCGCGGTAAATGACCGTCATACACACATCTATTACATTTGAGTTTTGTAGATATCACAATGATCCTATTTGACAGAAAGGCTGCCCTTGGACTTAGAAATTCACAGAAATTTCTGTAATCTTTAACAGCCGAGGAGATACAATTCAAGTTTGAGTTTCATTGTTTTTTATCCATAAACAAATTTCCACCCTTGGACTAAGTATTTCATTTTTTTTAATTCAATCCTTTCAACATCTTCCATCTTCTTTTCAACATTTGTTCTACTAAATGGTATCCAGTTTTAAGATTTGCTGCTGTTATTATTTTTGTCTCGTTTATAGGAAAACACAAAGTTCACATTATTTTCTCCGTTTCTCCGGGGATCATTCCAATACGTCCCAGCCTCTTTATAGTATTAAGTCCTGGAGTTGCTCTTTTGTCCCAAAGGCACCATATTTGTACGTATTCTACCCGATATACAAATTTGGAAGTGTGATACATGACCGTCTGTAACCTGTCTTTCTCGATAAGTTGAATTTGAACTACATTTGTTTCATTTTATTGTTACTCTGCACTGAAAAAATGACATTGAAGATCGAAGATAAATACATGTAGTAACCTGTTGAAAATAACATTCCCCTCGAGTTCTAGAAAAAAATATTTAAGGATCTAATCGAAATTCGCTGTAGTGGGTAAATGAACATCTTCGCGAGCCAATGGTATAGATCCGCCGTGCTCCTCAAATTTGAGGAGCACGGCGGATCTATACCATTGGCTGGCGAAGATGGTAAATGAACTGAGACCTATGAAGTAAAACGACTAAATATAAACCAAACCGTACAGTACATATTATATAAACCGTACAGTAGGTATTTTTCAAACACGTACAGTCAAAACACCAATATATCCATTTTGCTGCTAATATTGGAGTATTTTACAAACGATTTGCTAATGCAATGACTTTGCCGTTATTTCTAAATATAAAAATCTTATTTTGATATCAATTTTTGCAATTTGACTGAGATTAATGCAAAATTTTCTGGAAAATAGCACGTTCAGTGTGACTTTGGATACATTCTGCGTCAAAATTATGTGATTAGCTTTAATAATTCAGTGGATCTGATCTGACATGTTGTTGTAAAACAAACTTACATCTCTCCTGGTACCATCCATACAAAAAATTCCAAGCTATGTTTTTGGGAAACCAACATAAAATGAGATTTTAAGACCTGAGTACTTAAAATCTCCGCTTCAAAGTGAAACCGGAAAATGAAGCGAAACATCCGTACCCGTCGTGGATTGTACACAGTGGTGCTATTGCATTGAATGTAAACATGGTAACCATCTTTGTATCCTTTGGAGAAGAAATGGGGAGATGTCCGCTCAAGTCTTTAATAGCAGTTATCATAAAAAAGGAGCAGATTTCTGGATATTTTCTATAAAATGCAAGCGATTCCTGTAATAAAGGATATGTATTCCATGGTTTTACAATCATTTTATATGGTACTAGCAAAAAAAAATATTTAAGTTACTTTTCCCCTATGTTTTGGAGTAAAATGGAGGTTGTTCATGCGCATGAAACTCTTATATGCTAAATGTTTGTTATAGAATCAGTAAATTTTATTATGGATGGTTATGTCTGCTGTCTGTCTTACACGCCTGCTGTCTGTCTGCTTGTTTGAGATAAAAAATATGAATGGAATTTCTCCGCTAATCTCATAAAAGCCCGAACATCTACATGTACACTTGTCTATATCCAACGAAAAACATTTTTTTATCTGACCACAGGTATCTGTAGATATGATCGTTTCAACCCCTCCCCCCTTCTTTCTTTCTCAGAATCATGGCTAAAATGGCAGTGGAGAAAAGAAGGAGGGGGGGATAAAACCTTCTTTGCCATTATCGCCATGATTCTGAGAAAGAAAGAGGGGGAGGGGTTGAAAACGATCATATCTGCAGGCACCTGAGATACTGGCGACAAAATAAGTGAAGAAGCAGAGACGTATGTATACGTCCCTGGTAGAATTACTTTAAGAAAAAAGGTTAAACGTCTTTTATTTATTTTAAATTCATGAGGTTATGCCATATCTGTCCAACATTTACCTGAACCAATTAGCGGCAAGATCAATGAGATCAATTGACTAAGTAATTATGCAAACAATGTAATTGGTACTACCTGGAATCCTGATTGTCCAACAAAAAATATACCACATTTTTACCTTTTTATATAAATGTTGGACAAAATCAGGATGACACCATATAATGTACTTCTATTTACCAAATGATATGTTTTCACAATAAGCTAGGTAATAAACATGTCTCTTTATTGTTTGTTTACCAATAATTGTTAAACAAACAATGACAGCAAAAACATACGGTTCATCTGAATCTAAAGTTGGCTTTTGAACAGACGAATTTACATTGTATGGACCCTTTGATGACGAATTTACGTACTGACGAAATGGTCATTTTGAACGAATTGACGAAAATTGGTACTGACGAAAATAAACCAATTTACAGTAGTATGATAATCAAGGATTTTGCCCCTCCCCCAATAAAGAACCTTCAACAAAATTTGCAAATTTCAAATGTGATGACTTAAAACATTTATTAGTTACTTTTGATATAAATTCATGTACAAAGTATGTGAAGACTTCAACAAATTGAATGAAATTAAGCATTTCCAATTTTCAGCAGTTTTTGATAAAAATTTTTATTTTCAACCCAAAATTTCCTTGAAATACCTGAACTGGCAAAGTGTTAACCTAATATATTTTAGAGTAGGACCTTTATACTTTCAGAAAATACTTTCTATAAGTATTTTGGAGAAATCGGATCCATACATGGATACCATATTTCCATAAAAAATACCTATTTTTGTCCCCCCTCCCAAACCAAAAGATTGTTGCAAATATCAAACATTAACTTTCAAATTATGTTATACAACCTTATTTTTCACGTATTCAAAGTTTCAGATGTGAATTTGTCCAAAAGATGGTAAAATAATTTAGTCTTTTCTTTTTTCAGCGTTTTTGATAAAATTAAATCAGCTTTTACATCAAAACTCTGAATTTGTTTCTCGTAACTACGAGAATTTTTTTTCTCGTAACCATAAGAATTTTTTCTTTACTACGAGGATTTTTTCTCGTAATTACGAGAATATTTTCTCGTTACTACGATCATTTTTTTTTTCGTAACTACGAGAAAATTTCGCGTAACTACGATAGTTTTTTTCTCGTAACTACGAGATTTGTTTCTCGTAACAATAAGAAATTTTTCTTGTAAATACGAGAATTTTTCTCGTAACTACGAGAATTTTTTTTTTTCGTAACTACGAGAACGTTTTCTCGTAACTACGAGAAACTTTTCTCGTAATTATGAGAATTTTTTCTCGTAATTATGAGAATTTTTTCTCGTGACTAGAAGATATTTTTCTTGTAACTACGAGATTTTTTTTCTCGTAAGTACGATTTTTTTTCTTTCTCGTATCTACTAGATAGTAAACAACATATAACACGGCACGAACTGGTTTCCGTAACACATTGACTTCTTTATAATGCAATAGCATATAAAACCCTTGAAAACCTGAAATGTTTAAAAAGAAAATTCAAAGCAACATCCGTTGGGGAAAACAATTTATCTTTTATATCAGGTCATGAATAGCATTTGTCTCTCATCTTTTAGAGCCAGGGACAGGAATTGAATAATTCAATTAATTAAAAAGATAATTAAGTTCAACAATTTGCACAAAGTTTGTTAAATTCAGATTCAGAGCCCCCGAAAATGGCTAATACTTTATAAATAAACGGATAAATTAGGGATTAACATTTCAAACTATCTAACAAGAGTGCATAGCAAGACGATTTTCGCTTGTTTGTATCTTTTGCTGGCTGAAATAAACAATAACCACCAATTCTCTGTAAGCACCAAGACGTTTTGGCCATGCATGGTCTCCGATTATCATGAAATTTCATATATTGGTCGGGCAAAATGTCAGAAATAGAAATCATCAACATATGGTTGCCAAGTGACTTGTCATAATATACCAAAATATAAGAATTATACTATTTTGAAGCCTTAGTGTGTCTGATGCACATGGTTTATAATTTTGATTTTTATTAAATTCATAAATAGAGGCTGTAAGATATTCAACAAAATACATTTTCTTTTCAGATTTTATTAATACACATGGTTATCCTGGTGATAAATATTGCTTATTCCGACAAAATTCTTCAGGACATTTAATTTTGTTTTCTGTTTTCAAATTGCTTGGAGATAATAATCAGCAATTTAATCTATTGGTTTGAATTACTTTTAATGAACACCGAAATAAGCAGGTTACCAAGGATAATAATTTCCACAGCAACCATTTTCATTGGTTTGAAATACTTCAAAACCCACTTTCTGAGCTTGATGAATGAAAATATCCACTTGATCGATAAAATCTGATAATTTCATAATGTCACATGTGAAGAACTCTATGAATAACTTAAATATAATCGATGGAGTAAACGTTACCATATCAACCATTTTGTAAAATGTTGAATTTGAAGAATACGTTTTGTTATGATATTATTTTCCATTCCATAAGAAATAGCCTTATCAAAAGAGTTTATTTCGATAAACGATAAAAGCAAGACATATTTTACAAGGTAACCATGGACAGAAGACCGATTTACACAAAAACTATTCTTGTTTAAGACTTTTTAAGCTTTTGAAATCAAATTTCTTATAAGGTTACAATGAAAAAATCTATGTGACATAAAAATAGGTTGCTAGAGCATTTTTATAGGAAAAAGTTATATCCATTATATTTATTCAAAATGGCCTGATCCAAGGAAACAAACAAGCCTATTATAAATATCGAGCCTTTGTCTTCTATATGTTTCCTTTGCAACGGCTTATTTCTCTAAGAATTAATCAAATTACGAGGATTGTCCCAAATAATCGTAGATATCGGCAATAACAAAGTAGTAGAGGGTTGCATTATTATTAACTTTGCATTCTAAATTTGTCATACAAATCGGCTTCTGTACATAATAAATCAATTATTTATATTTCATAATAAAATTTGTATAGAAGAAATAAAAACGTAGGGTGACGTCCAACGGCGCATGATATGTAACGTCGTGGATTCCGGCGACTGCAGTAAAGAATCTGCCTAAAGGTACCAACTCAAATTCATCTCATATATTGACTTGGCATTCATCGAGCAGACATGCTCTCGTTGGTTTATGTGTAGTCTTTAGTGTTCATTGTTCTTATGTCGTGTGTCTCTTTTTCGTCCTTTGCTGTACTCGCCTTCTCTGTGTTTGCCCTTAGGGTGTTTTGTTGTCGGCACTGCAACCAGGTCTGGTTGGAGATCCCCTCCCTTCTCATATTTAATCCTGGTATCTAAACACGTCTGGTCAACGCTGTAAATTTATCTGTTCTAAATGATGCAATTGAATTTGAAGACGTTTAACATTTGAACCACTTGTCACTGCTGGTGAATCAGGAGTCCCCGAGGGCACATGTAGCAAAGTTTGATCAACTTTGGCTGATCGTCTGTCTCTTCAACGCATTTTCTGCTCCGCTAATAGAGTTGACATTGCCAACTTATGAGTGATTGATAAGGGGATTACTTTATAATTTGCTTCATAATTACATTGTTTATTATGCCATTTACCAAAAAAAGTATGTATATAGCCGCAGAAATTAGTTCTTTTTGTTGAAAATACTTTTTTTACTACCTATACATGCATTTATAATAAGTATTCAACTGGTTTTAATATCGATTCTTTTTCTGACGCATGAAATTTTCGGATTTGCTTCGATACGGTCCAACCGCTCTTCTAATAATTAAATTAAATTAATTAAATTAAACGGCAGGTTTCAACACCATTAACATTGATGCTTCCAAGATAACTTAAATTCGTCTTGGAAAATCTTCTTTAGATTTAACCCTAATGAAGGAATTGTGAGCAATGTCTACGTTTTTCTAGGACAACCCTCGTATCTTTAAAGAAGTTCTCTAGTCGTGGAGATTTTCGTGTATATTACAGTTCATATCAAACTAAATTCCAACAAGAAATTTCCCCATTATGTAATCTCTTTCAGAGCTGATATAGACCAATTTATATATTATTATATTTTTACCACCTTTTCCAATTTCTCAAAATAGCTGTACACACCGGAAGTACGTCAGAAGTGTGTAAAAGGGAACCACGTTTCATAACGCTATATCTAGAGATTTACATGTATGTTGTGGATACATGTACTATTGTACTCTTATAAATGCCAAAATAAAGGACATATCAAATAAGAGTTTATGAGTGATAAATATGATAAAACAGCATTTAATAATGAAACTAAAATATTTACATTAAAACTACTAATGTACATAATTTATTTATATACGTACGTACATGTGTTGATATATTTTAAACGACCTCCAGAATCCTAAAGTTTATCTCAGAGAGGGATTCTAAGGCATATACAGATAAAAAATCTTAAGGGAATCAACCTTCCTTTCCCCCGGAAAGAAAATGGTGGTTGGGGTAAGCCGTCTATTTCGGAAAAAACCCCATACTACATGTACTAGTAAAACAAAGAAAAAATCTGCATTTTTGGCGAATCCAAGGGGTCATGACGTCCTAACCGTCTAGATCTAGAAAGATACAAGCTAGATTTTTTTTTAACATATATACAGGCCCCAAGTGCCGAAAAAAGTCAGTATGCAACAACTGTTAAAGACATATTAACCCCCCTCTCGCCCGAATTTCCAGACATAACCGTGACTCTCGTCTCCAGACCCCCCCCCCTCATAAATAACGATACGATGTTTGACGATTGTTGTTTTGTAAAACAAATTTTTTTTATTGAATGTAAACAAATAGATGTCCATCAAATAATTCATCAAATGCAGGGATCATTTTGGGGCGCGATTTGCGAGATTCTCGCATCTTTTTCTTAAAAACCGCATTGATTTTACTTGGATGCGAGAATTCTCGCACACATCAACATCGAATCTTTTTTTTTTGTCCCAAGGATTTTCTATGCAATTTATGTCCGCCAGTTTAAAAATAAAATGACAGTGTCGTGTCTGCAAAAACCCCATTGACTGACCACTTAAGTTAAAATGACATGATTGATAATTTTACGGACGAACCTGTACGTAAATTTAAGATATGTAAGTGGACGTTGGAGATTTTAATGAGGCGCAGAGCATGTTGGAGAAAAATCAATATTGTATCATAATAGAAAAGAACCTCTCGGATGAGCAGATGCCTACGTAACAACGTAAATACGAGAGATTGATTTAAAAGCCGAAAATGGACACGGTCACCGTAGAATAATGTGCACTAGGGCGCAGCGAGTTGCCAATTTAACGTGCCATTTTTTATCGGTTTGGGACTATGTCGCATGGCCTTCCCTGCCCTGGAAATTGTTCAACTGATGAGTTCGACTTCTTTCCCCTTTTACGAGAATTATTAATGAACGGTGTCCTAAGTACTACGCTCCGTCTATGACATGCTTATGACGAAACCTGGTTTGAAACGGATCCGTGTGGAACATCGAAATACGCAAGAACTTTAGGTTTCAATATGCAGAGCATAACCTGTTACATGTTTAAAAATTTTCGATAGATTGGGGTGGGCACGTAAATTTTAACTGCAGAAGGAGTCGCGACTGAATTTCGGAAATAAAATATAATTGATAATCATAAACAAGATACCATGATATCAAATACCTGTATATGTATTCCGGATATCTATTTTCTTATCGTTCTGGGCAACACAGTGATCATATTCTTTTGGAGCGAAGATAGTATTATTAATAAATTAAGTCGTCTTGAATTCTTGTAATGTACCTCGGAAATGAAAATCTTTCTCTCTCTCGTACTGAGATACTCGATCACTTAATGTTGACGAAGAATGCTCGTTACTTTCCGTCTAATTCTGAAACGATTAGAATTTCATTTTATTCGATATACATTACATGATCACTACTCCCGGTATTGAATTTCAAGAAAGTTAATTTTTTCCAGAAATCCTGAACGTAGCTAACAGACAACTTTCCAGGCCATATCATTTATTTTTTTTGTCGACCCTAATCATTTAAATTTTTCTACCTTCACAACTTTATATAACTTCAGAAAATAAATTTAATATTATCTGAAACGGCTAAAAAATGTGTCGTCAATTTAATGACATTAATTTTCATTTTTCGCCCTCTTCCTAATACAGTTGCGACATCCCCCCCCCCCTCAATCCTAGCTATTTATATGCTGATTAGAATATCAATTTGAGATCCCATGTAGACAGCTAGGAAAGGCTTTACTTAGGATTTCGTATCCTATAAACTTCGATCTCTCACCCTCCCTTCATTATTTAATATTTTCCGTGTTCATGTAAGTCTTACCAGTAATGGGGAAGAACCCCCCCCCACTCCACCTGGATGGATCCGACAATGAAATTGTACAGGTCTTTTTAAAAAAAACCCACTGATGTCTTATTTACTTTGAAAATGGTTAAACCGAAAAATAGTTATAAATGTACCATATAAACAAAGTGACACATGTACTATATATTTCACATTACGTCATCGTGTGAATGTATAGTGTATACACACATCTGACGTCACGAATTTGTACTTTCAATTTCGGCGGACGTTGCAGACTAGTTCTGTGTTAAATCGCTAGCTTGTTGATATGGGCCTATAAATCGCTGTTTCATGGATAAACGAGACAATATATTTTTATTGAACTACCAATACTATGTAATTTGAGTTTGTCCGAGTATATGTAAGTGAAAATACCCACGAGTAGAGGACTTCTTTAATTAAACTTTAAGATTTCATCAAAAGCTTACAATAAAATGAATCTTTTTCATGTTTTGTCAGAAATAAGGTCTACAATCTGAAGTAAAAAGAGTAGCTTTCCTTGGATAAGGTCCGTGATATCTTTGCACCGGTTAATTGCCATCTGATTAGTTTTAACTTTAGAATTCCTAAAGAAAACTTATTTACCTTTATTTTAGTTAATAATGACACATTGCTGTCTTCAGATAATTGAAGAATTGTTGCCATCGTAATTCCCCATTTGAATGGTTCTCATTATTAAATGGTTCCTTCAAAAGGAATTAGGATCCAACATTACGATTACATCATATATGTCTGAAGAAAATGTGTTAATTAGATCCTGTGAGGCTTAAAAATAAAGCAAATTTAAAGAAGTGCATTTTTCAAGGTTTACAACTCGTTTCCATGGCAACCAGCATAAAAATGAGATTTTTTTCTCGACAATTTCAAATATTTTCATTATGGCCTTTTATTTGCATAAATACCGTAAGGATTTGTTACAAAGAGTGCCAGGCCCCTATACTAGATTTCTGTTCCTTAAAGAGAATTCGTTTTACTTCCCTTCTTAGGAATACAAGACTTTTAGGTATGAGAGAAAGTGGATTCTGCGATTTGTAGAAATTCAAAGAAAGTTCAAATTTTCACCTTTTAGCCTTTTCATTTTATAAAAATCAAGAAATCTTATTTTCATACTTCCCAACTCAAGATCCTTCCCAGGAGGCTCTAGATCTGCGCATGGAGCTGAAACAAAACGAAAACCATATGTATACTCAAAACATTTTCTGTGAATTACTGTATTATACAAATAATAGGAGAGGAAAGAGAGACGAGTTTGCCTAGCTTACTGAGCATCATCTCGACATAGCCATACCCATCTTTTATTAGTTGCATGAATGGTATTGTTCTACATTGCGGCTAGCCAACAGGAGATGCTTACTCCTCCCGGGCACCTGGTCCCACCTCTAGCTTTCTAGGGGTCCGTCGATGCACAATTTGGTGCTCTATTGTGAGTATTGTTGAGATTACTGTCAGGATCTTCTTTAACTCTTCTGAGTTTCCAGATTTTTGAGTTTTTTTAAGTTTTTTTTTTTCGCTACAGATATCATTCAGCCATAAATATTCATGGCAAGTATGCACATTAACTAGACTACGTAAATAAGATGCTCACATTTGGATCAAAATATATAATTGTATTGAATTGGTCGAATTTGAGCGAACAATTTTCTAGAATCTATGGTAGCATACTTCTGCCTCCTACATGCGAGATATTTTTTTTTTAATATGTCGACATGCGACTGTCTCTTCAACGCATTTAAAATTTTCTGTTTAACTTACAAAATTTCTTGAAATTTCGAAAACGTGGGTCTTGTAGCATCATATCCCACCCATTCTGCTACGTCTTTTGGTACATTTTTGGACATAATAAATTTCATAGTATTTGGTCATATTACATTGTTAAGACTAAGGATCACTGACGAGGGTTTAGTACCCGAAACGTGCATGTCTGGTCCATGCTGTAAATTTATCAGGTTTTAAATGATGCTATTGAATTTATAGACGTTTAACACTTACTCATGTTACCAGGTAACTTATTTATGTCAACATGCAACTTATTCATGTCAGCATGCAACTTATTTTGTCAACATGTGAAATAATTATCTTGCATGTCAACATATTTATCTTCATTTTGAAATAAATAAGTCGCATGACAACATAAGTTATAGAAATTATCTCGCATGAGGCACAGGTATGCCAGAATCAGTTTTGTATTTTCCCATTTTATTTTCTTGACTGCTGTTTTTGTCTTGTAGCAGATATAGTTAGACTAGTATAATTCAAGGTTTCTATATAATGTAATGAATGTCAAAGCATTTTTTCCATATTGGAATAGCTGATTTGGATCTGTATATTGAAATATATCTTTTTATAATTAAAGTGATTGAGAAAAGATTAGGTAATTCTTCATACCATTAGATTCTAAGAACAAATGTTTCTAGCTTTCTGTAGATAACTATGTTATAGTTCTGTTTAATTCTATCTATAAGGCATGCTCAAATTATCTGTATATGAACGCGATTCCAAAATAAATGTTCTGAAGCACTCTCTAAAGTAAATTCAGAAATGTTTGAAATTCTAAAAATAAAACCAGAGGGCGCTAGTGAAATGAATATGGGCGGCATATGAAGAACACCTTGACTGGAGGCATCACTGATGACAATTTGATATTCGAAACACGTGTCTGGTGCATGAAAATGGGATTGACATTTTCATTAAGAGGGTATATAGCTAGAACATTTCAGGATTATTAAGTTTTCTTAGATGATGAACAAAAACTGCAACAATTTGATTTCATGACAAATTGCTCTTCAATATTAGTCTTGTAATGGGCAGTCTAAATGACTTCCCATCTACTATTAATTTTTGGATGAAATAATCAAGTTTTAAAAGGGTTTTGACACTTTTTCATTTGATAAAATATTTTTCCTGGCGTCTGCGATTGTTTTTTCCATCAAATAAGACGGAAGTGTTCCAACTCTTGATTGGTGCTAAGATGTCAACCTCCTTTGATTTCGATGATTGCTTTGAATGAAATGACAAGTTACCGAAATAGCAAAATAATATTAATGATGTCCAATTGATAAATTACCAAAACTTCTTTCAGCAACAGAGCTGGAAATAAGTAATTAATAAACTTAAAAACATCCATGTCACGGGGAAATATTTTAACTGCTCTACTTTAGTCAGTACCTTCTTTATTTCACTAAGTGATAATACGGAAGTGTTCCTACTCTTTAGCTTCACGAAGAAAATTTCAAACCAATTTATTATGTACCAGACAAGTGTTTTCTCATCAGTGATGCTTCATGTGTCCGGTGCATGAAAATTAGTTTGAAATTTTTCTTCAAGAAGCTTTAGGGTTGGAACACTGCCGTATTATTAATATAATAAAAGCATATCAGATCCCCCTTTCTAGAATGATCAGTGACATTCTGCATTGTATTTGAATTGCTGTCATCATAACCAATGAACATTAAAGAAGAACCGATCAGTTAACAAGACATACTTAGCTGATCTGTACAACACAATGTACGTCGAGACAATCACGGAAGGAGCTGTAACTATAAGGGCTTGATTTAGCCCTGAAATCTTACTATCGTTTCTCGTGTGCTTTCCTTCCTTAGAAGGAAAAGGATGTGCAGGAGAAAAATATTATATATTAGAAGATTTTTCATAAGTATTTTTTTTAAACAATTGATGTAAGATTTGATAATTACGGCTCGAATAGGTAGAGGTAACAATGTATGAAAACGTCAAATAGCGAAAAGAACATATACAAAAAAACATTTTCACATAAATTGGTGTTTCATGTTTTAATCCCCTATTGTTTTAAAAATGAGAAGAACAATAATAACTTCGAAACCAGTATGTCAGTGTTATCGGTTAAGTACGCAATCTGGAGACTGAAAACCGTTATACTTTGTACTAAACAGACACATTGTAAGCGTCTAGGCGCGAAATACACACTGTTTAGAAATAGATATCTTTTTATCGTTTATTTCATTCATGTATGTTGTATATTTCATCGGAATCCACCCAGAAAAGATTGTTCGATCGTATAACAAAAAGAAATGTGCAATTTTTATCTATCTAACCGCTTTTAACTCAGATTCTTAGAAAATAACCCACCCACCCTTTTATTCGTTTTTCGTCTTTGGCACATTGTTCTTCCCCGAGTTACAGAATCACACTTGGTCAGAAAATTGGTATTAATAATATTCACTACGTGTTTAACTGTTTTCCCGTTAAAGTCAGAGTTTACAAATTATCGGAACTCTTTGACAAAAAGATACATGAAACGGTTGCGGGATGACTCGAACCAATACATTTTCGCACTGAAAATACTCGTCCTGGGTATACTCGCATTTGACAACATTTTACTAGTTCATCGGGAACACACGCTTCACTTCTAAAATATTAAGAATAAAATTTTGGTGACTTAATAAATCACTAAATAATGGGAATATTCTCTCACAATTTTACGTTTCAATGATAAGACTAGTACCACTTTTTCAGATAAACCATATTTTTTCATCAGGTCGGGTGCTCTCGATCCATTGAAATCGTCAGAACTTATTCTTTTTCCAAATGATTTTCTCAAAACTTTATGCCTTAATCCCCTCCCCTCACTCACTATATGTTGTTATAAGCGACAACAGATGGAGGAGTTTCTGGTGCCGATGATTTTGTAGGTTGAAGCAACGGGGGAACCTGAAGAAGAAGTCTGAAATCAAGTGCGCTTGACCGTATTGCCGATAAATGTTTAATTGTATTGTTTGGCTGATTCTTCCCGTTCTCACGTATAATTTTATAATAATCATATGTTGGACAACCACCCATCCCCTCATTTGATTGGACCCCCCCCCCCCCCCCAGGAGAAAATGATTTCACACTCTCCCTGTAAAAAGACTAAATAACTCAAAGGATAGCTTTTAGATGAAAAGGAAATTGATATATCGTGAAATCGTCTTCATTTTACAGTAGTAAATTATACAAGAATAATAGAATCTATCACCACTTTGTACAGGGATAGGAAAATTCCACCCGAGTATCAAAGATTTGCAGTCCAAGACGAGGCTTGACGAGTCTTGGACATTGCAAATCTTTGATACGAGGGTGGGATTTCCCTGTACAAAGGGTTGATTGATTATTTTTCTCTCATCCATATACTTAAGAAATAAAAAATGACAAGCCGGGCTCTATTGTCTCATAATGCCCGAGCGTCCTCAGCCAGTCACATTTATTACCGAGCCGCGTCAGCGGCGAGGTGATAAATGTGATTGGCTGAGGACGCGAGGGCATTATGAGACAATAGAGCCCGCCTTGTCATTTTTTATTTCTATTCTAATGATGACCATCGCTTCTGGGTAATAACCAGTTCCTACCGGTTTTATCTGCTTTCAGAAAATGGGTAGGCGTGGCTTATAGCTATAGGGCTTATATTGGAGAATAGAGCCCGGCTCGCGTCTGTTGTCTTAATAGGGAAAAAGAATCAAGTCATATTAGAATTTCAGATAATATTCATGAATAAACATTGCTTGTTTTGCATTAAATGCTGCTCCATGTGACGTCAGACATTGCTAAACCTACGTAAATGTCTATGACGTCACAATAGGGGAATCGAAACAAACATCTGAGAGTGCGAGACAGAGTTGTCTCAGAACGGGTAAATCTGTAGATATCTTTGTCCGGGGTGTGAGAAAGATAACTCTATCACTTTTGTACTTGGGTCTTTGAAGCTGATCAGTTTTGCCGAGCTATAGCATAAAAGTATTGATGGATACCTTAATGTTTTATGCTTTAATGGCTCAGTACATGAATATTACATAAGTTACATTCCCTAAAAATATTCTGCAGCAACGAATTTTAAAAGTTTCTGTTGTATGTACGTATTTTTTGTATTGTCTCATCATTTCAACATACGAGTCTGGTGAAGTATTGATGGAAAGGTGTTTCAAAGTTATTGTCATATCCTTCAAAATTACTAATATTTTCATTAGATGATAACAAATAACGGATAAAATATTCAGATTTTTTACTTCTTCTGCCATTTGTATGAGCAGATACTCGTGCTACCTTAACATCTAAGCACCATCCCTCCAATGCTATTTTGAATATAATTTTTTTTGATACGCTAATGAATCAACCCTATAGGAATTTGCAGCCGCAGTAGAGTAAACGCACGAATTAAAATTCTAAAAATAAAACCAGAGGGCGCTAATTTTATTAATTTGGGCGGCTTCTGAAAAATACTTCGGCTGGAATCATAAATATTCGAAACACGTGTCTGGTACATGAACTTTGGTTTGAATGTTTCTTCAAGAAGGTATAGAGTTGGAACAATTCCGTATTATTCATCCAAAGTGATTTTTGAACAAATCCAAAATTTATTTTAGTAGCGCCCTCTGGTTATATTTTTTGAATTAAATTTGTGCGATTTGCAGAGAGTGCGCGGTTCCAACTTTCTTGGAAGGGTCGATTTAGTAGCATATCCAAATGATTTAAGAGCATATCAAAGTAAAATTGTTGTTCAAAATAGCATTGGAGGGATGGAGCAGAGATGTTGACCTCCTTTAATTTCAATGATGTTTTTGAATGAAATGGCATGTTCAGAAATAGCAATAGAGAAACAATAAATAGAAATGACGAAAGAGAGTTCCATTGTCGAACTATAGGTTCAAAAGAAAAAGAAATGATAAATTTCCGTTATTTTGCACTGTGCTGCTTATACCAGAATACAGAGTATTAAACCATCTTAAAATTTCTTTCCCATAACTCAAAAATGTTAGTATTTTGTTTCTCATAAAATTCCATTCCAAACAAACAAATCCTTTTTTTCAAAATTGACTAGTAATAAAAGTCCTGATATAATTTCTTTTTCTGTAATTTAAGTCATATTACTTATTTTCCTCGTACGAAATTACTTTCTTCGTTCGTTAACTTTTGGATAAATGGATTATGCTCATCGAAAAAATCACAATGTTTATTTCATTTATTTCTGTGTTAAACTTTGTTGATTTGTATAGATTTTCAAATAACATCTTTCACTCTTTCAAAGTCATATTTTTTTTTTTTTGTGGAAAAGACGATTTATTTGTTTTCCAGATCATGCAGTTTCTTCCTTTTCTCTTTAATTCTTTTTTAAAAGAAGACTATCTAATTTTATTTCCCCTAATTTCAATTTCATAACATTCAAAGCATATATTCATCCATACTGCATTTTCGATAACATTTTCATCATCTATTCTTTATTGGCCTATCACCTCATTAATGCTGCTGATAAGGCACGGTCCATTTGATATTCTGGGGGGGGGGGGGGGGTTGTCGGAGAAAGATTATTTTTTTGCCCCGGAACGGAGCAAAATTATTTCTTTCTAGCAAAGTTGGAGCAAGGAATTTTTTTATAACAATTGATGTGAATATTAAGAATGCTTATGTTTTTTTTTCAATAGAAATTCTTTATTATTACTTCAATTACTCCAAACATTACTTTATCTTTATGTAAAACTAATGTATTCACTTCTAAACTGAGAGATATAAAAGATTTTTACAATATGGGATATATATTTTTTTATTTCTATTAATACAATATGCGATATATAATTTTCAGTAAACAAAAGGTCATGTAATGTGTAAGAGGGCCTGAGGGGAGGGTCTTCTAGACAAGTTTTTACATGTAGAAATGAAAACTAGTGAAAAACGTAATGAAATTCTCGAGCTCCTTCCTAGCTTGTATATAAAAGTTGACACTATGGTGATACATGTATCTATTAATAGTAATAAATTATATTGATAATGCATTTAAGCATTTAAGGAAGGCCCTTCTTTCAGTCACATGCATACTTTTGATATTTTGAAATATGAACTTTCCATGACAGAAGAAATGTATGGCGAGCGAAGCGAGGCAAAATTTTTTTAGAAAGGAACAACTGCGGCGAGCGAAGCGAGCCGAAAATTTTTCAGGAATTTTAAGCAAATTTCATGGTTATTCTTCAAATCAGATAACTTGTAAGAGCAAGATTATTTTTTTCTGTCACATCCTAAGCAAGTTTATTTTTTTCATCAAAATTCAGAGCAAATTTTTTTTTTCGAAAAAAACTCTAGCCCCCCCCCCAGAATATCAAATGGACCCTGCCTTACTAAGGGGACATAATCAGGATCAATACGAAGACTTAAGCTTAATTTCCAGGTACTCTTTCCGAGGAACTGGGGAGTAATGCAGATTTATATGCATAATCGATATTTTTTCCGTTAAGTGTTGCTGTAAATCGGATGAAAATAACAGATGATCAAGAGGGCAAAACAAAGGAAATTCCGTTCATCTGGACTTTTTCCCTCCAAATACATGTATCAATTTAAGTATTGCAAGATCGAATGTATGACTTGATTTATTTAGTATTGATTAGATATTTTTTTCCATCCCTTTCGTAGTTTAGAGGCACATTCCAGCCTTCTGTCATAATTATAGCGAAGCGAGCAAGCTTTAATGGTAACATGTTTATACGAAAGAATGGGAAAATAAAAGAAAATAACAAAGAGCCGATGCATACTGAGGCGTTCAAAAACCTTCAACAAGGACGTTTAATGGGAACCACCCTTTTGAAATACCCGAATAATTTTTTAAAGATCCTTTACGAGAATTCTTCACTTAGATTATGGTCTTAGGTAATAGACATTTCAAGAAACCACTTTGAACTGTAATAGAAAGACCAATTTTCTGACTATTTTCTCCCGATCAATGAAAATTAATTGCTCTAATATAAAATTATGATTCTTGATAACAACGTCTGCGTTTGATTGTTCAAATCGTCTAAAAGATCTGCCAAATTTTGTAAATATAAGTGCAAAGATTGAAAAAAAGATCCTCTATTGTTATCATTGTTTATTTCAATTCTCTGTACAATGTTTATTTCGCGACAAATTGCTGTTCGTTTCTTTTTGTGTATTTCGCTGCAAAGTGACGTTCGTTTCAATTGATTTCAAATGCTAGCCTGTAACTAAATAAACGTTGTGGCTATTGCCAGTAATAAACACAAAATTTAACACCGACAACATGAAGTATCTCAGGACAGCTTTCGGAAGGTATCTATTCTAGACGAAGATTTATTTATTTATTTATTTATTTATTTATTTATTTATTTATTTATTTATTCATTTATTTAGTTTGCTATTTATTTATTTAATATCTATTATCTATATTATTATTAATATATTTATTGATATGGACCATAATCATTTGAGAACATGATATGCAAATAATATTTGGTCCCCCTCCCACGCTCACATATACGATATATTGAAATCACTTTCGTTTCTAGGGCTTTACCATTACCATAAGTCATATCGCTTAAACTTCCAATAATTTCTAAGTTTTGTTTGATAGATTCAACGAATAAAGGCTCACATCGACAGAGGCTATATAAGCAACGAGCGACATACTGACATTTTATATGGAGATATCAAGGACCACGAAGTTTTCCTTTTCATCTATGTAGCTATTGTGTATTTTGTACTGGAATGTACTACTAAATAATATTGCTATTTCCCCTATTATTAGATGTCAGAGGACAGAAATTACAATCACCACCTCGTTCATTTACCAGAATTTCTCTACTTCTCTCTCGGTGTGTGGATCTGATTTATTGATTGTGTATTTCTAATTACCTTTGTCAGAAGAATAACAACAATAACTCACGATTGAAAATATTCATAAAAACTATTCTATTTTCAAAGAAGCAGAGTCGAGATATGGTAATTATGTGAACCCGTCTGAAAATGAATTTATAAATCATCATTGAAATAATGTAATTTTAAAAACCTTTTCGTTTCCTGTGAAAAAGTCGTATGAAGATAACTATCACTATTAGTACATGTAATAAAAGTGATACTAATAAAGGTGCAACTACGTAGGCTGGGTTAAAGGAGCAGGAATCATTGGTTGACATTAAATCTCTCGTAGTTATGTTTTTCGTTGATGATATAGCTTGTATAGTGACCAACTCAGAGCTACTCGTTGGTCCAACTATTAATCTGAAATGAGTAAAAATGAAATATGTATGAAAATAGGGAAGGAATCTCCAACAAGACCCGGTTGCAGTAACCACAGCAAAAATAAAAATAAAATGAATAAAACAAAAACATCGACAAAAACAAAACTAAACTAAAAAAAAAAAAAAACACCCGATGCGAAAGCGCAAAGACGAAAAAGAGACATACGACATAGAAACATCAACCACAAAAGACCACGCATAAACCAACGAGACCAATTGGTAATTTAACCGATGTCAACTTGTGTAGCACATGGTGTGGTTAGCCGGATTACGTGCGCACAACCCTATCTTTTTTGTATATCAATAGGTCTCGATGAACGCACAATTTTAGTGTAAAACAACCTCAATACGGTTAGAAGACTGAAAATGTATTTTAGATATTGCATGATGTTTGAACTATTTGTTATATCTGAATTCGTAAGAAAGAAATCTCACTTGTATTATTTGGTTTCTCTTTAATATCATTCGTCGATGACCGACTAAATTTCATGGCAGTTAATTCTGATATATACAATAGAGATTACGACTTTATGAGACTTTTGCATCAATATCTAATCATTAATCAATCAATTCATTAATTTTTCAGTCGGTCAGTCAGTCAATAATTGATATATAAACTGTCGTTGTTGTCATTTCATATACACGAAAAGATGAAAAAAAAATATTTACCCTTCCTGATTTTTTGATGGTGCGATGCAGCTTTTAACTGAAACACAAAAACGATGGAATTATTTTCGCAAATGGAAACAAGAGGCCCAAGGGGCCAGTTGACATCACTCACCTGAGTTTCAGACAAAAGAATGATAGTAGAAAATTTGGTTGGAGCCCTTGAGTACTTGCTTCCTGTAAGGGTTTCTGAAATTCTGTGCAGCTGTTAATGCGGAGAAGTCAAAAATATGTCCTCGACGGCCATTTTAGTTGACCGATCGGCACGAATAACACGAACTAGGTAGAGGATCTAGAGTACTAGCCTCCTATAAGGTTTCTTGAAATTCTGTACAGCAGTTACAGAGAAGTTGAAAATGTGTCAGCCAATCAAAGCCGGCGGACATATTTGTTGACTGATCGACACGAAAAACGCAAACTTGGTAGATGACATTGAACACTTGCTACCTCTTGGGTTTCGTGAAATTCTTTTCTGCGGTTGCAGCGGAGAAAGCGAAATTGCGTAAGCCAATCAGAACCCTCGGCGGCCATATTTGTTGAACGATCCGCACGAAAAACACAAACCAGTTAGAGGACATTGAGTACTTGCTTCCTTTTAGGCTTCGTGAAATTGTGTGTCGCGGTTGAGAGATGTCGAAAATGCGTCTGCTAATCAGAGTCCTTGGCCATATTTTTTTACCGATCGGCAGGAAAAACACAAACTTGAAAGAAGATCTTAGGTACTTGCTTCCTGTAATGTGTCGTAAAATTCTGTTAAGTGGTTGCAGAGGAGAAGTCGAAATTGCGTCAGCAAATTAGAGCCGTCGGAGGCATATTTGTTGACCGATCGGCACGAAAAACAAACACTTGGTAGAAGACCTTGAGTTCTTGCTTCCTGTAAAGTTTCGTGAAATTCTGTGTAGCGGTTGCAGATGAGATGTCGAAAATGTTAAAACTTTACGCCGATCGACTGACGACGGACGGATAACGGACTATGCGCTATGACAATAGCGCGCTTGAGCTTTGCTCCAATGAGCTAAAACTGAAGTATTGTTGAGCAAATTGGAACAAGATTCAAGTTTCAATTCAGACCAAATCATTCATGCATTGATATGAAGTTGTACCTTGAAAACTCATCTTGGTATCGCATAATTACTAAAAAGATGACAATTGGACAAACAGATCAATGGGCTGACGGAAAACGTTACTCCTATATGTGTATTATCTTGCGGGGCCCTTTATTTCATTATCATATTTCAAATGCAGGACAAAGGTGACCCTTTCTATATATTATCATATACATGTACATATAGTGTTTTGATTTTGCATTTTGAATTGGACTCAAGCTTTCCGCTCGTCCCATATTAAATCTACTAACCTTGTAGATAAACTACAAACTGTGAGGATTCAGAATAAAGATAGACATCGTTTAACAAAAACTCTTGGTTGAATAATAATTTTGCATGAAAGTTTGAAAATGCAGAGTACAACACTTACATCTCCTTGGTTGAATTACTTACATTTTTTAATCTGGCTTATGTAATAATTTTCTCCTTTGGGACAGCCATCCACATTGGAAGGACATGGAAGAAAGTTGGCTGCAAGAGTGGGATACTTTGTGAGGGAATTGCAGTGAGAAACATAAGGACATCCGTCTGTAAATCAAAACGTGAGGGTCAATACCATCGTCGTATTAATATTTTGAAATGAAACTTAGCAATTTTAATCCCTTCCTTGCATACAGTAAAGAGCATAAAAAAGTATCATATTTGTAAATGGAGCCGTCGAAATACAACAGAAAATCAATCTGGACCGTAGTCTGCGCGCATCCAGAATGAAGAACAAATACATGGCTTGTCAAAATCTACTATAGAATTAAGAAAGAATGAATACAAGGGACTTGTGACTTTAAACATAAAGTGTTCTTATTTTTTGGACATTTTTGATATATTTGAACTTGGTTAGAAATTATAAACATAAAGGTTAATGGATATCATGCACTTGCATAAACAAAATTTACAAATCAACAAAAATATCCAAAAGTATAAGATTGTTCAGACAGACAACATACTCCACACTGAACCACAGACGACGACAAATAAAGCAAGCAGATCAATATTCAGACAATGCAGAATTTCTGTTGTCATCTGCTATATTCATAGTAAGTTGAGTGGTTAATCAGATTACTACACAGCCAATTGTGCCTCACATGAATTTCATATGAAATGAGCATCATGTTAATTTCACATGAAAATTCATGTAAAATTTATATAAATTTCTCATAGGATTTATGTCAAAAATATTTCACATGAATTTCACATAAATTTCCTTCACATGAATTTTTCTAAGAGATCTTCACTGGAAATTGAATTCACATAACATCCATGTAAAAATCTTCACATGAATTTCATGTGAAAAAGTTCATGTTCGTGCTCGTTTCACATAAATTTCATGTGAACTTTTATGTAAAGTTCATGTAAATTTCACATGAATTTCATATGATGCACAATTGGTTGTGTAGCGTATACCTCTTATATTTATCCGAATGTTGCATGAAAAAAGAATTCTCAATGTTAGGCGATATCACATTCTAGACATACTGATATTTTCTAAAAGCAAGTAAGCTTATTGTCCATGTTCAGCAACCTGAATGGTGCTCGTGATGCGAGAAGTTATCACACTCAGATCGATCAAAGGATCAGGGTTAGTACTTGAACAGTACCAAGTAAGTTCCATCGTCATAGTTGGTTAGTGTGTGATGCATTTTGATCGTCATTTTACTTATTCCGTTAAAGTTGATCTCCCTCCTATTCTTTTTATTTATGTAATAAATCACCGTGATATTTATAACGACAATTAATTAATAGATGACGTGTTGTCCATCAATAATCCGAACTAAGCGGATCATCTACATGAAATCTATTCTCATGAACTAGAGATCAAGGAAACAACAGAGAGTGACAGCTCCGCTTCGTACCTGTCTTTCTACGCAAACGGGTATTTGGACACCTCACTGTTATGTATGACAAGCGTGAATATTTAAGCTTCCGCATAGCTAACTTCCCTTTCACGAGTAGCAACATTCCGCCTTCTCCTGCTTATGGTGTTTTCGTTTCTCAACTGATACGGTACGCCAGAGCATGTTCCAAATATGAAGATTTCATCATTAGAGCCAGACGGCTTGCAAGCAAGCTACTTGTTCAGGGTTATGTTACACAACGGCTGAAATCATCATTGAGGAAGTTCTTCGGTCGCAACGGGGATGTAACAAAAGCATATGAGATCCCCCTTTACAGAATGATCAGTGACATTCTACATTGTGATTGAATGGCTGTCATTATCACCACACAAGACATACTTACCTGATATAAACATCAAAATGTACATCGAGACAATCACGGAATTTGACAGGTTTCCGTGGAGCTAGTGCGACGGGTCTTGCATGCAGTCAGGAGACGCTGATTCTCCCCGGGCACCTCGTCTCACTTTGGAATTTTGTTCATTCCGAGGTTCGCAACCGTTCCTGTGGAAAATCTAATGATTTTGCCTTGCCATCTTGACTGTGAGACTGAATAACTGATGGGTACTTCTGTAATGCTTATTCCAAATGGTACATACTCTATATCCAGAGAATGTTCTAGAGTTTTAATGATGTTAATAGTTATTCCTGTGAAACTTCAGGAAAACTTATACAATTTTATGTTGATGAAACCCATGGCCTAAAAGTACTATTATTGATTTGTATAATAAACATGGTAAAAGTCCAAGATATCAATGCATGTCCGTGCGATGGAATTCGAAGGACAGGACCGTCCAGCGAAGGAAATGTACTTTGTTTAAACATACCTATTCGGGAAACAAGCAATATTCACACATAAGCAATGCAATACAGGTTTTGGAAAAAAAAAACTCAAAGCTTATATAAATCCATCTTCAAAAGTACTAATTAGCTAATTCCTGGATTGGTCTTAACCTGTATGGTATTATACAAAAGTGAAAATACTGATGAATGATCAAAAGAAATAATCAATGAGTTGTCATAGTAAATTGATAGAAAGACAGTTGCAAAGTAATACATATATGTGGCAATAATATAATATAACGTAAAAAGTGAAAGCTATATATAAATGATGTAGGTATATCTAGTAAACAAGCACCCAGTAGAAAAGTGGATATACACATTTTTTATGTTATTTTAATGAAAAAGATGACCATGCACAAAGATAAAGAGGGGATTTAGTAGCAATTTAGTTTAGAAACATTTTGTTCTGATAATATATTTCTGTACGGTTTTAAACATTTTTCCGTTTACTTTACTTGAATTTCTTTCGTCTTCATATAGTAATAAATTACAAGTTATTGGTTGAGTTATATCATTTAAAACAGTTCTTTCTCGATTGAAATTAGGGCAATGTAGGAAATAGTGCGAAGTTCATTCGATTTCACCACATGAACATAATTGGTCGGGTTCGATGGTTTTTTTTTTAAAGATGCTGTTTTAACTAACTATACTTCATTCGTAGAATTTGTTCTTTACGCGTACCAGAATAATAATAGCTAAGAATTTTCTTAGAAGAGGATAATTTACTTTTGAATTGGGGAAGTGATTTTATTTGTTTTAATTCAAGAGGAAGATGATTCCATAATTGAGTTGATGATGGGAAAAACTGTAAAAGTGATGTTTCATTCTGCATAGTATTCGGAGATAATCGCTGGCGTTTCCGGTATTTTAAGCATTGTGCTCTCAATGTAGAGGAGGCAATAATTCTTGTAAATATTCGGGGTACGTCCATTTAATATTTTACAATATTGGATAAGTTTGCTCTTTTCACGTCTTTGTCCAAGAGTCTTACAACCAGTTTCAAGATATGAATTTAGAATACTAACCAGTTTATTTGTATTCTTCCCGCCTCAATATTTATATTTTTGTTGTAATCTAGACAGTTATCCCATATTATATTTGCATATTCAAAAGTATGCCTGATAAATGAGAAGTAAAGAGTTTCTAAACTTTTTCCGTCCAAAGTTGATTTTAGGCTTCTTAGTATATTTATTTTTGGAGTTACTTTTTTTATTATATAATCAATATGATCCCCCCCCCCATTGACACCTTTTATTTATCATTAGACCTGTGGATCTTGGAGGCTAATTTGTTCTCTTGAAATTAGTAAAGTTTATGTTTTTGTGGGTTAGATTTAACTAGCCATTGGAATGACCAGGAATGGAGCTTTTCCAAATTCTAGTTCAGTAATTCTGCACCTATTTGCATATTTTCTATAATAACATAAATGGAGGTATTATCCGCAAATAATTTAAATGAACAGTCAATTTCTAGAATAATCTGATTTATAAAGATGAGGAAAAAAATGGGCTAGGAATTAACCCCTGAGGGACCCAAGCATTGATTTCAATAATATTTTACTCTAAAACTTTCTTATTTAAAACCATATTTTGTTATCGACAGGAACGATAATTTTCAACCCATTCTAAAAAATATCCCATAATTCCCAAAATTTGCAATTTGTGTAAAAGTCCCTTGTGTCAACCTCTATCAAACGCCTTACTTGACATTTTTCATGTTCGCGGACTTCGCACTACGGACACCGCACTCTGAAGGGCTGTGTCAAAAAGCAAAATGTTGATTCTATTCCAATAAGCTTAGAATAAGTTGTGTCAAGAATTTATTTGTTTTCATGTGTGAAATATATAGTTAAAGCTCTCCAATGTACTTTAATCCTTTGTGTGTTCAGCTTTTACTTTTTTAATCGCACCAAATTTCTTTTAAATGACCCCTAGGCTGCGTTCGATTAGAAGACTCGTGTTACACGTGTTTAACTCTAGTGAAATCGAACGACGAGTGTCGCGGCTCGAGTGTTGAACACAAGTGACACGAGTATACTCCCCAGTCTACCTGGAGAAATCGAGTGTTAAGGACAAGCAATCCAATTTGAAGCAAGAGAAAAGACAACTGGTATTGATTAAATACATTTTAACACCAAAATATTAGGGATAATCAAATTCCTGAAATATTCAATGTGACTTCAAGGGCTTTACCTAAGTTAGGGAGCCGTTTGTTTACATTGGATACGACTCGAATTCTACTCGTGTCATTCGATCATAAACAGTCAGTTGCACGGAGTACGCATGCGCTTCTCCAACACTCTTGACACTAGTGTTATTCAAATCAAACGCAGCCCTAAAGTGCGAAGTCCGGAGTTCGAAGTCCGAAGTACGGCAACCTGAATAATGTCCACTAGACTTTTTTCATCGTGACGAACTTCGAACTTCGCACTTCGAACTTCGCACTTTAATTTCATAAGTTGGATGCCGAAAAAAGCGAGCCAGTTGTACAGGAAGTCCAATATACCATTCCATTGAGTTTACTAATCAAAATGAAGATGACTCCGCATATGACTTTATACGCCAACGGCAGCTACGCCACTTTTTCTTCAATGTTCGAAGTGCGAAGTACGAAGTTCGAAGCGCGAAGTTCGTCACGATGAAAAATGTATGAAATAAATCTCTTTATTTCTTAATTGACCCTTCCGAATGCGGGAAAAATGCAAAATTTCGTGACGTCACAATGCTTTTACCTCGGACAAACAAGCTTCCAACCTCGGTCAAACATCGAAATTACATTGTGACGTCATGGAATTTCTAATTTTTTTCCCGCGTTTGGAAGGGCCAGTCTTCAGATTTATTACTTTTCTTGGCTTTATTTCTTAGTTTATTTCTTTTTCTCAGAAGTCTTTTTTGACCAGCAATTATCTATTGTTTGAAGATGCGATCCATGCACTAATTATTGAATTTTCGACTGAACCGTTTACTATCCTAACTAACCTGAAGTCAATTGCCTCCCGTTTTGAAAATAGATGTATTGTCGTAGAAAAGACATGAACGAGCGGAGATAATTCAATCAAGCGACCGAGACAATTCGGTAAATTTCAAAGGTAGATATTTTATGAATTACATGTATAGTCATTACAGTAAATATTCATTACCTGTAATTTTGTATAGCTCATATCACCTAGACAGAAATAAACTAGTATTCTGATGTACAGATAAAAATAAGCTCACTTTGATACGAAAATTCAACTTGATAAAATTGAAACAAATGTTCCCTTAGTGGCTGTACACACCTCCTGAAAAATATAGATCCGCCCGTGACTTTAAACATTTGTCAGGAAAAACTTAACCATTCAGAGTCCATCATTATATATTTACATAATTCAGCAGGAGGTAACTCTACTTAACATTTTATCGTGTTTGAGTGTTACCAGTAAAATTTCGACCTGGAAAAAATAGGAAAGAATTTGCTTAAAGGCCCCTTCACATATGGACGAAAGCCCTCCGACGTTAACTTGCGCAAACTGGCGAATAAGGTTTTTGCAAAATTCGTTTCCGTTTGCATATCAACGTAATACTTCGTTGTCGACTTCGCGCGGATTCGTTTGTGAGCGTCTTGATTCGTTCCAGTTAGTTCTGTTCGTCGTTAATTTTTGAACATGTTCAAAATTTCTCAGCGAATAAAATTTTCGTCCATCATTCGGAAGTATTCGTTATAATGCGTTATAATGCATTAATCATTTGGTATGCATTCGTTATATGTTCGTCGATGTTCGCAAGGGATTAGAATGTGACCTACTGTTTTGCATATTACACAACGTATTTGCATTCCAGGCGACTGAAAGCGCACCTTTGCGATATTTTACTTATTGGTGCGACCTGTAACGAATAGCGACGATGCGTAAATAATTCAATCGGCGAATAAAAACGAATTATTGCGATAGGTTGACGATACAAAACGAACAGAAAACGTTTTAGTAATAATCATTACGAAGGGTTACCACTGCAAACGAATAGCAACGAAAGCTTTTCGAAACATCTTACAAATTTATTTAAATTTATTGTGAAAAGGGAATTATTCTGGAAATTGCTTGTTCAAACGGAAGATACACAACGTCTGGTTCTTCAGTGTACGACTGCAATAGCCTATTAGGAAGTGCTACGGCATCAACTCAACATCTATCAGTATATCAGATGTCGTATCAGATGGAGAAGAGAAGCCAGAGCAGGTCGTATCTTGACAAGACCATGGCTGCATTACGGCATGTGGCGCCAATTTGGTATTAATGATCAACTCATGGCTGACGAGAGCTCACGAGAGAAAATCCTAGAACCTTCAAGAATTTGGACTTTTTGGCTGAATATCACTGCTTCTGAACCCCCCCCCCCCCCCCCAAAGAATTGATAAAGAAAAACTATACCCCCAAAACAATTCAATCTTAATGAACTTCTGTTTTCTGAGTGACATTGACCTTTAAGAGATTAATAAGAATTTCACATGTTTGTAATAATTTCTTTTTCAAATCAATAACCCGAAACGACAAGTTCATATCTATAACCTTGACCTTTAATCCTAAAATTTCCTTGAATACATTTGAGGGAAAGCTCAGATCATGCAAAACATTTTGTGAAGTCTGCAGAATTAGTATTTTCATATCCAGGTCATTTGTTAACCAATATGACCTTGATCTTTAAGAAATTTCCCATTTTAGTGACATGTCATAAAGGTCACGATCAAAAACAATTTGTCGATGTATGATGCTAATTTGAACACCGTATACATAAGAAGTTGAGTGTAATCCCCCTTGATATGATTATAACTCTTTAATTATTTAACACATGGATGTATTTTTCTAACATTGTATATATATTCTTTTATAATATTTGGGCAAGAAATACATTTTAATGAATGTTTGAAATATTTTATAAAGTAAGTGCTATAATTTAGCTATAAAGTGACCTTAACTTCTGAACGACATTAAGTGACCTTTGACCCAAAGTGGCGTTATCCAAATAAACAAACTTCTGAAAAAAAATCAAATTATGATGTATATACATATTATATAAGGATGTACATGTATAAGCTCAGACGGACAGATAGAGAGGTGGACTAAATGATGGACTCAAAGACCAGCTATTATCGGTGATCATCAAAACATGAATAATTTGCTTTGAACAAATAGTTCATGAAATTTATTTTCACGTTTAGTGTATAATACAAAAACAGCCACATAGTTCTTATGGATAAGGACTACTAGGCCGATTTTCTGGCTGCTTCCTTCCCGATCCTCTACACGTACCTTTCCCCTCTCCTCTTGGCATAATTGTACTAATGTCTGTTAGTCTACGGAAAATGTCATGTCTGTTAAACGCAGGTGCGGCTAGCTTCGGAAGCGTTCGTATCAATGCGCAACGCTGCGTAAACTTTCGCATATTTACGCTCCTAATCGCAAGTGAAAAAACAAACACACAATGCTCATTCTAACGTATCATAGCGTGAAGTCGTAACGATTCGCAGTGCTTCGTTTCTTATTCGCAATAAGCAGTTCCAATGCGTTTGCATTTCGTTATGATCATATTTTTCAACACCGTTTTCGTTCAAAATTCGTCAAGTTTGACAAATTTTACTCATTCGCAAGGCTTCGTTCTATGGATTCGTCTATATGTGAAGGGGCCTTTACCGGCGACCGAAATGTTCTTTGCTGACCATGCTATGTTGCTTATTTGGTGTTCTAATGTATGTGTGGTTGAGATTTTCGTCAGGATCTTTTTTAACTCATTATATGTATCAGTCATTCTAGTTATGCGAAATATGAGCCTTGATACCAAGAACCGAGTTATACCAGAAAAATAGGTTTTATTCACCAGGGACAAGTGCAGATTAATTTGGCAGCAGCTGAGTTCGAATTCGGTACCTTGACACAGAATAAAAAGAGGGAAAGGTGGTCGCATTGTGTCTTCAACCTGTGGTATGTTCGGCTCAATGGGATAAAAGAAACACAACATTCAGAATTACGTTTGATAATGCTTTCTGCAAGAGAAATACAGATCACAAACATTCAGGCGACATATTTTTACGGCGATGGCGACACTTTTTTCCGGGCATAGCGAACGTTTTCTATGGTGAGGGAAAAGAAACGTTAAAATCGCCAAACATCTCAATAAAAAGTGTCGAAACATTAGACAAGTGTACTTATTTTAACATAATTTAAAGATTAAGTAAAGAATTTAAAGTATTTTGTTATGGCATATTTTTTTCATGACAAAACATCTTAAAGTTTATCTTTTAACATAGGTATTTTCATTCTCATGCTGATGTTTTGGCATATAAACACTATTAACGCTAGAAATGCATGTTTTTGTCATGTTTCTGTCGTTTTTAGCTCACCTCGACGAAGTTGAGATGAGGTTAAGCTATAACCCCGGTGTCCGCGTCCGCGTCCGGTTAAAGTTTTTGGAGTAACATTTTCCGGTTGAATGACTTTGTCAATGTCTGGTTAGAGTTTTTGGAGTAGCTCAGTATCTGACAAAGTACTGATGCTATAGTAACCAAACTTGCACCAGTGATTCATCTTGGGATGCTGAGGTGAACCCATGCATCGGATGCAGCATCTAACCTACTTTTTCCGCTTGAGTGATTTTGCCTTTAAAGGCCAATATTGAGCAAAGTATAAGTGCTACATGTACCAAACCTGCATATTGGATGTATCTATGATCAAACTGTCATAAAATGACCTTGACCTACTTTTTCCGCTAGAGTGATTTTGCCTTTAAAGGCCAACATTGAGCAAAGTGTAAGTGCTACATGTACCAAACTTGCATATTGGATGTGTCTTTGATCATTCTTTCATATAATGACCTTGACCTACATTTTCCGTTTGAGTGATTTTGCCTTAAAAGGCCAATATTGAGCAAAGTATAAGTGCTGCATGTATCAAACTTGCATATTGAATGTATCTTTGATCAGATTTTCATAAAATGACCTTGACCCACTTTTCCCGCTTGCGTGATTTTGCCTTTTCAAGGCCAATATTGAGCAATGTATAAGTGCTACATGTACCAAACTTGCATATTGGATGTATCTTTGATCAAACTTTCATTAAATGACCTTGACCTACTTTTTTTCCACTAGAGTGATTTTCTTAATATACATGTACTTAGAGATATGTTTAAATTGAACTTTGCCGCCGCGAGGTGAGCTTCTACCCGAAACGTGCATGTCTGGTCCATGCTGTAAATTTATCATGTTTTAAATGATGCTATTGAATTTAAAGACGTTTAATATTCGTAGTCTTTGATTACACTTTGTTTTGTCTTTACGCGTTTTAGATTGCTTAATTTCCCAAATACATAATCGTATTATAGTCACATAAGATAATATGACATGATTTTTCCAACTACACTTGAGAAAGGGTCGGAATCTGAACTTGCTATCCAATTTCTCCATGAAATCAGAGGTTTACCTTCCAACTTGCTGCGTAGAAAATGCATTCTCACAGACGCACGTTACATACAGTGAGGATCATCTACCAAAGAAACGAGACAAAACTTAAATTTTGATTGCATAATGAACCAGTACCCTTGTAAAGATATAGTAATGGCAGAATATTTCAGTAGTTTTGAATATTTGATGGAAAACTTGTACAGGGGAAATAATCCCAAACTTATCCCAAACCCCTAAAATCCGCTTTCTATGAAGTCTAATTAGTTTTGAACTTAATGAAATACCAGTTTCTCTTTTGATTTCATAACTTTTTTTTCTCATTTATCTCAATTACTGGAACGAATTCTTTTAATTTCCTTCATGTGAATTTCTTTCAAATCAACTTTTAAAAGGCGTAAAAGTCTTATCTGGCCATGAGTAGCTTGCTCTAACTATGAATGACCACGTACAGGTTGGTACACGATTTTCAAGTACCCCGAGATATGGTCCCGAGCGAAGCGAGGGAGCATGTCTAGGGGACGAGAAAAGAGTGTGTCAACCGACTTAGTGCATGGTTCGATCGGGCAGATATAAGGATTTTCTGATACAGCCCCTAAATCTGTCAAAATGTTATGCCTCGGGCAATATTTCTCTATGAAAAATGAAAACAAGTTGAGTGGATGTTTAAATTTATCATTGACCATTTATCAGTTAATCGGAATTATTTGCAAGATCTCAATGCTTCATTGCCTTAATACGATAGTTTGATAGTAAAGGGAGCTCTCATTTTATTTCTAAGGTAGAGGGAAGAAAAACTTGGAAAAAAACTCCGGATGGACCTTTCTTAAATATAAATTTTACCCAAACAACCGAAAAAGAAAGATTATCATGCAGTCGCCATATGACTGAATAAGGACGAACAAAAAGTGAGTTCGGGATGCGTCCCCGCCCCAATTAAATCAAATGATGGCTCCCGCAGCAGCGAAGGTTCAATCATAAAAAAATCAGGTAACATTAGGCTCCACGTGGAATCCAACATCCTGAAATGTTTACCATAATACATCAAAGAATGAATGGCAGAAAAAAAAACAAACAAACAAAACAAAACAATCAAAAAAAAAAAGAAAAAAAAAAAAAGAAATAGATACAGGATAGAATAGGTAAATGAATCAATATATTGATTGAATTCAGATTAAAAAATATGGGGTTGCCCCCCCCCCTAAAAGTGGTCGCTCCCTAGAAATTACTGATTTTACTTTTTATACAAGTATTATCTTTTACAAAAAGCTGGCCGTCAGTTAGCTGACTTTAAAAGTTGTAAATTCTAGTAAGAAAAAGAAATCGGAAAACACGAGACCAGTCGCTCATTTCCGGGCTTTTGCGTTGCGGTTTTTATTTCAGTGTGTTAGAAATTGTCTAAACGAGAGAAGGAACTACTTTTTTGATAAGCTAGTTTACGAACGAACAAAAAAAGTGCTTCGAAATTTCTGTTATTTTTTTTAGATTATTTTTAAGATCTGTTAAATCCTGGGTGGTTCCAAACAAAAAATCGGGGGGGGGGGGGGTCAGCATAAAGGTTTTTAAATAAATCGTAAAAACGGGATAAAATAAGAACTTCATTTCAGTTTTCCAGGATTGGTCCTAACCTTCTTTTACATTCTAGAATATCAACACATGATGCATCACGAATTATTACTGGTTTTTTTTTTTTTGAAATTTTGGAAGATAATCACATCACGAGTCCTTTAACAGTTAAATTTTTGAAAACTCCCTTTTTTCAAGTTTTAAGTCCTTTTTTTTTTACTTTTGATAGGCAAATAATTCCGATTAACTGATAAATGGTCAATGATAAATTTAAACATCCACTCAACTTGTTTTCATTTTTCATAGAGAAATATTGCCCGAGGCATAACATTTTGACAGATTTAGGGGCTGTATCAGAAAATCCTTATATCTGCCCGATCGAACCATGCACTAAGTCGGTTGACACACTCTTTTCTCGTCCCCTAGACATGCTCCCTCGCTTCGCTCGGGACCATATCTCGGGGTACTTGAAAATCGTGTACCAACCTGTACTTAGTGCATGGTTCGCACCTTTACACAATAGATAATTGCTGGTCAGAAATGACTTGGAGCGTACCAAGTAAGATCTCAATGCTTCATTGCTTCAATACGATAGTTTGATTTCCTCTTGCTAAAATGAGCGGCTCCAAATTCAGAAGTGTATTTAAGTAAAAGATATGGCAAAAAATCTTTCGGAGGGTGGGCGCAAGGAGCTTGATTCTAAACATGATCGAAAAATTGTAAGATCTGAACGCTTCGATGTTTCAATATGATATTTTAAAAGAAAAGGGAGCTCTTAATTTCTGTCAAAGGGAGAGGGTACTCAGGGTAGGAAGAACTTGGAATAAAAACCCCACCCCACCTGGAGGTTTAATTAAAATGTCTGATCCAAACGGCTTAAAAAATAATGATCAAGCATCAATCATTTGATAGAATTCAGATGAAGAAAAAATTAGGTTGCCCCCCCCCCCTCCAACAAAAAAGAAATGGTTGCTCCCTAAAAATAACTAAGTATACTTTTTACTCAAGTATTAGCTTTTACAAAAAGTCAGTCAGCTGACTTTAAACGTTGTAAATTCTAGTGAGAAAAAAAAAATCGGAAAACACGATCTGTAGAATGCATTGTTAAAAATCGCACATTTCCGGGCGTTTCCGTTTCGTTTCTTTTTATATGTTAGAAATTGTCTCAACGAGAGAAGGGGCAGCTTCTCGAGACAAGTGTACGTAATGTCTTACTTCCCCTTGTCGGATGTCAAACGTATTACACGCCACTAAAATTCGCCAGTTCCATTGGCTCCAGTTTGAGGTACACTGGACCAATGAGAATCGACATGAGGTGTCCTGATTAACATACGAAGCGATGGTTTGAAAGCAATATGGTGGCGCCTATGGAAATCTAACGAATGTACCGGTCCGAATTAAAAAGAGGGACATGTATGGAACGCCATCGCTGTCTTATAATGAGATATTTCAATATATTGGATGGTTTAATCAATATATGCGGTGGTAAGTACAATATATGCGGTGGAAAGTACATTATATGCGGTGCTAAGTACATTATATGGAGTGCTTAGTACATTATATGCAGTGCTTAGTACATTAAACGGGGTGTTAAAACATTATATGAGGTGCTAAGTACATTATATGGGGTGATATGTTCATTACATGGGGTGGTTAGTACATTATATGCGGCGCTAAGTACATTATATGCAGTGCTTAGTACATTATATGCGGTGCTAAGAATATTATATGGGGTGGTGAGTACATTATATGCGGTGCTTAGTTCGTTATGTGGTGATTTCGTTATGATAAACATTCTGATGACCAAGATTAAACATTTTTGAGACCTGGGTTATCATTATACCAAAAGGACACGTAAACACAAAAGGATTCAACATTTTTCCCAGCTCTTTCATGGGGAGGGGGGTGGGGGTTGGAAGAAAAGACCGGTATTTTGGTCAAAATAAGCATTTTTACACAGATAACAATGGAAAACGGAAACGCGTTTACACAACAGCGTCCCCCTCGCTTTAAAATGCCACTTTCACCAAAGGTGTATATCAATAAAACACATTTTCTGGACAAGTGGGGTTCTGAAGCGAGGGGGGAAACAATGTCCACAGGCAAAAACGAAAAAAGGGGGATGGATGACTATTTTAAAATTAATCTCTAGAGCGATATTAAAAGTAGGTTATAATTGCAATCTTTTTCTTTTTATATCATGAAACAATCTATTCATAGTGTGTTCCGATCAAATATTTCACCGTTTGGAAGGAAATAAGTTTGTCTATATCTACACCTTGTGTATTTCGCGCCAGAAAGCTACATAAGTGGCTGAGAAGGAGAAGAAAGAAATACAACCGTTTTTTTTTTTTTCAGTTTCTGGATTTCAGAGATTGCCGATTACATTTATATTCTTAAAACAGGGTGACGTGAAAATTCTATATCATTATTTTTCTTTTATTCTTATTATTAGAATAAAAAAAAATAATGATATAGAATTTTCACGTCACCCTCTCTCTCTCTCTTAGACCACGTAAATTGAATATCACAAGCTAAATTAAAATTTTAATTTATACATTAGAAACGTAGTGTTACAGAATTAATCTACTCTTTACTAATATCACATAATTTATCTGTACTGTACAAAGCTCTTCTCATACATGTAAGTAAAAGCATATACAATATACGGAAACAATGCCTATTGATATCATCTTGCCTCTCACTTTAAAAAAAGCAAGAACTTTGTAAAAATTTTGAAAAATAAGATGTACCGTGACCAGAATCGAACTCGCGACCTTGGTTGTGTAGTCCAGCGTCTTCACCACCACTCCACCGCATCGTTGCGTGATATTGATGAAATTGTAGAATAGATTTCACTGATTGCCAAAGATTTAATCTTTTCACTTATTTGATTAAAATAAAATGAAATATACCTCAATTAAACAACATAGCATTTATTTAATCTTCTCAGATAAATATTTGTGTTTAAAGGCCACAAAAACGTAAAAACGAGGAGTGCCTAAACGTAGCTGCGATCCGAGTCTCAGAAATGTTTAATCTTGGTTATAAGAATGTTTATCATAACGAAATCACCACATAACGAACTTAGCACCGCATATAATGTACTCACCACCCCATATAATGTTCTTAGCCCCGCATATAATGTACTAAGCACTGCATATAATGCACTTAGCACCGCATATAATGTTCTAACCACCCCATGTAATGAACATACCACCCAATATAATGTATCTAACACCGCATATAATGTACTTAGCACCGCATATAATGTATTAACCACTCCATATAATGTACTTACCACCGCATATAATGTATCTAACACTGCATATAATGTACTTAGCACCACATATAATGTATTTACCACTCCATATAATGTACTAACCACCGCATATAATGTTCTTAGCACCTCATATAATGTACTTAGCACCGCATATAATGTACTAACCACCGCATATATTGTACTTACCACCGCATATAGTGTAATTACCACCGTATATATTGATTAAACCAAACCATACATTGAAATGTCTCATTATGAGACAGTGATGGCGTTCCATAGACATGCGTATAATTTTCAGTGATTCTTTTCTAATGCTTGATAAGTATGTTCGGTATTTGGTTTTGTACCAAAATCGAATGACAACTATCGAAATATGTATGTCAGTGGACTGGTGATGACGAACTCTCAAGGAACATAAATTTTGAAAGCTCACTAGGTGGCGCTCTGAAAATCGTGGAAAATGGTTTTCAGGAGTGGCTCCCACCTGCCACGCACCTCTGTTCACTTGGACCCATTTTGTAGTTTGACATCCGACACTTGGGAGAAAGATATTATGTACACGTCTTGAGAAGATGGAGAAGAAACTACTTTTTAAGTTACATCTAGTTTACGAACGCAACAAAAGATACTTAAGTATACATGTATCTACATTGTCTTATAATTTTCTATACTTTTGGACATCGTAACAGTATCTTTTAGGGATTAACATGAAATTGAAGAGCAAATTGTCTATCATCATCTTAAGCTTGTATAACATACGAAACGTCATTTCCAATGTCAGATTCACTTGCGTGCAATGACTTCTGTTTAATGTTCTTATGTTAAATAAACATTGTAAATCATTCCAAACAATGTTTTATTTTCCCCCCAAAAAATAGTATATCTAATAAATAAGTCCACTCTGGCTAGCTTACACAAGATATTTAGCGTTTTTTGTTTTGCATGAAATTTTATCATCTGCTTATGCAAATCGTAATCTTTATGGAAATCTTTCCTACCTTCTAAATGACATACATTCTATTATTTTATGTAATTCTTATACAATCTGTAACTTATTTTAAATGTCATTCCACCCTTTACACCATCACAACGTTTTCACGTTTGACGCTAACGAAACGAATAAGGAATAGGGTATTCCTTATTGATCTAAAACATTTATTTGGAAAACATTACCTTTTTTAATTTGATACTTTGGAAAACATCCCTCCACCAGCTCGTTATGTTTATTTTTCATGCAAACATAATAGGTGCCCTCGATACAATTCATTTCCCGATTTCTATTGACCCAGGTATCTGCAGATGGACACGAACTAATTCTCTTGACACATGAATCTTCTTCGACAGCAAAGGTAAGTTGGAAAGCGCACAAAAGCACATCGATTGTAATTCGGAGCATTTTGGAAAACATCTCTTCGTTGGTTGCTAGAACAAAAGGAAAAGAGTGGTAAATTTATCCAAGTGTGTTTCGCCACAAATCGTATATGACGAACATCGATAAATCAGACATTGTTATTTCATATACTCATCGATGGATGAAACAGAAGCTTTTAAAATTATATACATGTAAATTAAGATATTATCAAAATGAAACTCATCCAATCCACATCCTCAGTCTTATTGTGCAATGGTACCTTTTTATAGTGGACTGAATCTTTGATTTAAAACAATTACATACCTATGTCTGTGTTTTATTCCTCATTTGGACCATTTTGTTTAGGAAAAAAGTCCTAAATACAAATTTCATCTGTTAAAGCTATGAGTAGGGACCCACCTTAATCTCTTCATCAGTGTCTTTCATAATTAAATCTTCTGTGTTATATAAAATCTAATGTGATTTTATATGTGCAGTACGATTAATCAATAAATACACGAATTAACATATGCAGTGATTCATTTCATAGTACTGCTCTTACACTACGAAAATGTTGTTGGTCAAAGTCAGATCAGCTTGATCCTGCATTCAGTGACCACCTGTTTTATGTGACTTATTTTCTGTCGGCCCTTGCAAAGTCACATAAGACAGGTTTGACTGTAGTATGATGTTGTGTTTCATTTTTACTGTAGTATTATCAATATACTTGTCATAAGAACACTTCCTTTGATTATTTTCAATTGCCTTGCCTATCAGAACTCCATGTTTCCTAAAGGATATTTCGCCTGAAGAACAAATGTCTTATTACCGTAATAAATAATAGCAGGTTCAATTCTCTCACTATATAAAACGTTCGCTATGTTCGGAAGAAAACGTGTCACAATCACTATAAAATATGTCGCCTGAATGTTGTAGCAGAAAGCATAACTAAACGTTATTCTTAATATTCTGTATCAGTTTAATTTGTCCTATCGAACTAAGTATAAACATTTCTCTCATACCCGCGTATGTGTTACAGAGTAGGCCCATGAAATACAGCTTTGTGAGCTACTTCTGTATCACATATCACGTAACAGCTGTATCACATATCACGTGACGCTATTGTTTCGATTGTTCACGCTATTGTGACGTCATGATTTCTGCCAGCAAAAAACAAACAAGCTAGCGGCGACGTCACAACAATCGTTTTTCAATGTACTATTGCGTTTTATTTTGAAAAGCCTAATATTCGTAGTTTATTCTTATAGAATAAACCATTTTAGGGGGCGCTGAATTCGAATATCGCAAAATTTTCGCAAATAGATCAACTTGACATCTTTCAAATTTCGTCCCTGTTCTTTCAGTTTTGTTTTTGACCCTTAGATATGAGAGAAAAATACTCTTTCATGGTCTTCTATGAAAGATACATTGGTTCCACCCTCGGGGTCTCAAAATTTTGCAAAACCCTCGGCAAGCCTCGGGTTTTACATGGTTTTGAGACCCCTCGGGTGGAACCGATGTATCTTATATAGAAGACCATGAAAGAGTCTTGTAGTCTTATGCATCGAAAATTAGTTTAATTTTAGAATGAAAACGGCAAAAACGCATAAAGAGAAAAACCTTGAAAAAAGTCATTACGTACTCATACATGTATTTTATGCTTTGGGATGATAAATGTAAACATCATAAACAAATATTGGTCCTTTTGTTAATTCTTAAAGGACCTAAAACGGATACTGTTTTTAAGATCACCTGCGCCACGTTCAAGTGAGCTATTATCATAGCGTGGCGTCCGGGGTTCGTCCGTCCGTCGTAAACGTTTCACATTTTCAACTTCTTTTCAAGAACCACTGTAGGAATTTTGATGAAACGTTGTATGAATGAAGTACTCATAGCCCCCTACTAGTGTTTTTCTTTTTCGTCCAGAATCGTCAACAGGTGGCGCCACCACAGGCAAAATTATATCACGAGGGGCACCCTCCTTTGACAAACTTCTCCAGAACCGAAGCACACTTATGCCCTTTGCCGTGTGGAGCTCGTAAAAAAGTTCCCCGCGAGGGGTTTGACAGTAAGTGTTTTGAATACTTTACCTGACATGGTCGCCATAGCACTTTCTATATAGAAATGACCTCAGACATTGCAGTTCATGCTTTTCATATGTTTTCATTTTCGTGCATGATCATCGACGGCAAGTGCGGCTAGCCAACAGGGGATGCTTACTCCTCCCGGGCACCTGGTCCCACCTCTAGCTTGCTAGGGGTCCGTCGATGCTCAATTTGGTGCTCTATTGTGAGTGCTGTTGAGATTATCGTCAGGATCTTCTTTAACTCATATCGACAAACCGAAAGCACCTGATTGACCTAGAAGGATGTTAAACATCTTCAAATTTAATAGCGTCATTTAAGAACAGATAAATTTCCAGCATGGACCAGACATGCATGTTTTGGGTACCTTCGTCAGTGATCCTCAATCTAGATGATATGACATGGCCAAAGGGTATGGAATTTATTATGTAAAAATGTACCGAAAGACGTAGCAGGATGAGTGGGATATGATGCTACAGGACCTACGTTTTAGAAATTTCAAGAAATTTCGATAACAGAAATTTTCAAATGCGTTGAAGAAAAGATCAACCGAAGCTGATCGAACTTTGCTAAATGTGACCTCGGGGACTTCTGGTCAACCAGCAGTGACATTCACCAAGTAGTACAAATGTTAAAAGTCTTCAAATTTAATAGCATTTCTTGTTTAACAGATTAGCAGTGTAACAGATAAACCAGCATGGACTATACATGCACGTTTCAGGTACTTAATCCTCGTCAGTTGTCTTCAACCGAAATAATGTAATGATCAAAGGTATGCTATTTATTATGTAAAAATGTACCGAAAGCGTAGCAGGATGGGTGTGATATGATGCTACAGGACCCACGTTTTACAAATTTCCAGAAATTTTGATACATACACTTTCGAATGCGTTGAAGAAAGGATCAACCGAACTTTGCTTCGTGTGCCCTCGGGGACACCTTGTCCACCAGCAGTGACACTCACCAAGTAGTACAAATGTTAAACGACTTCAAATTCTTAAGAACAGATAAATTGGCAGGATGTCTTATCAAGGGCTGTTGTTTCTGGTTCCAGTTCCAGTTCGAATTAAAATTTGTTACTCGTTTTTTTTTTACGTCTTTTTGGTTTAACTGTTTCTTTGAATAACTCTAAAAATATGTTGATTGATGCCCTCAATAGTTTTCACTCCCATATCGGGAGTTCGCTTCATATGGTGGAGTTTTTTGTTTGTTTGCTTTGAGTCCTGTTTTATCCTGATTTGGTATGCCTTCGGTTTATGATTTTCTGAATTATCGATTTTGTAATGTATACAGGGATATGGTCATTATGCATATTTGTCATTTATATTGATTTTGGTAGAAAATTTTGTTTTCATGATTTTTCATGATATTTTTTTTTCTTATGTGAAAATGGGATTTTCATATTATTGGACATCTTCTCTAGAACCACTGAAGGGATTTTAATGAAAATTTGTAGAAATGAAGTACTCATTGGCCCCATTCAAGTATTGTTGTTTTTTATGTCTGGTCCCATCTACAGGTGGCGCATCACGGGCAAAAGTAGTTCACCAGGGTTATCCTCCTTTCACAAACTCCTTCCTCACAACAGAATCACATATCGACAAACTGAAAGCATCTTGATGATCAAGAACGATGACTTAACAAGCTGTTTTTTTTTTTTTTTGTTTTGTTTTTTTTTGTTTTTTGTTTTTGTTTTTTTTTTTTTTTGGTTCCCGTCCGAAGTCTAAATTTTGACGTGTTTATGACATCTGTTTGACCTATGTCAGAAATGCTCATTTTTGAACTGTTTCTTTGACTAGCGCTATAAATGCGTGGTTTTGTGCACTCATTTGGTTCATGTTTGTTATATTTCAGTTACTTTTTGCTATGATATATAATCTTCTCTTTTGGACTATTAATGATTTTTAAAAAAATATATGAATAGATATGTTTACTGTGCATATTGGCACAAGGGTTGTGGGTTCAAGTCCCGGCACCGGCCTCCCAAATTTTTTTCTTCCATTTTCATTTTTCTCATTGTGTCAGCTTTTGATGCACTTTTAAATCATCTGAATGATTTAAACATTGAATTTTGGAATTTTGTTCTACCTTTTTAAATTATTTATGTGCATAAAGACCCAGTTTTGTGGGTTCAACTTCTGGCACTGACACTGTTAGAAGGCAATGTCAGTATGTTAAGAGTGTGTAAGGATATCAGGTGAGCGTTGTGTCCCCCCTCGGGCTCTTGTTGGTTGTTAGAAAACTGTCAAAACAGAATTAATTATCCATAATGCATCAAAAACCAGAAGGAAATAATGGCTATGACCATAGAAAATATTATATCACAGTCGTACGTTACATACAGTGTGAAAGCCAAATGACATGACCTCAGTTTGTGACAGTATTTTAGAAATAAATCCGTGTATACTCATAACTGAACGCGTATAATTGAGAGGAAAATCATGCTGTTACAGAAAATAGGGGGGAAATTACGTAGGACGGACAATTTTTGATGTTTGGTCTGCATGTTCATCTACACCGAGTGGGATCGAAATGTACGATGTTGTGATTCTTTACGGAGAATTTTGATATTTTCTCATCATTTAAGAGATACTGCACAAAACTAATGAGATGTTGCAGTAGAGCAATGTCTAATAAGCAAGTCCATATCGTTTATATATCTGAAAAGTCTGTAGTTTTTGCAAACACTTCAAGAGTTCGTCAGAAGGAATTATTTTCTGTCGTCAACAAACTATTGAAGTGTTTGCGAAAACTATTAACTTTCCATATACCTGTACGATATGGATTGATTTATAAGGTGTTGCCCTACTGCAACCGCTGTTCAGTTTTGTAAAGTTTAATTTAGAAAATGAGAAAATACCAAAAAAACTATGTAAGGAAGCACAACACCATACGTTTCGTTCCCACGCGGTGATCTACATGTGGACATATCCATGTCCATATCTATGTTAAACTTTTTAAAAACTTTATTCATAAAGTTTTGCATCGTTGACTAAGGGCAACTATGTGTTGATGTTCTTTAAATAGGAAGGTAATTATATTTGAGTATGCCAAAGGTTACTTATGACCTTGATGTATTAAGTGGTTTCTGTAAGTAAATATAATCATGTGAAATATGATATCCGAATATTAGAGACGTTTACTCTCGGATCACTTTTTGCCTTTTCATGTGACGTTTTATCCATGAGGGGAATGACATAAACCATGAAACGTGATATGCACTGCTGCGCAATGAGGTTAATACAATGTTTTAGTGGATAAAAATACATACGGAGGAATTCCCACTCTATACCTTCATGAAGAAAATTTCAAACCAATTTTTCTGCACCTGACATGTGTTTTGAATATCAAATTCTCATCAGTGATGCTTCCAACGGAGCCACCAAAATTCATTTCAGTAGCGTCCTCTTTCATTTTCATCTTTATACTTTACAGAGAGTGCGCGGCTCCAAATTTCATGTAGGGTCGATTGTCCAAATAAAATATATGTTCAAAATAGCATTGGAGGGATGGCGCTAAGATGCTAAGCTCCTTTAATTTAAATGATAGTTTTGCATGGAATGACAAGTTTTCGAAATAGCAAAATAATATTGATGATGTAAAATCGATACAGGCCAAAACGAAGCTTCTTTCAGGCGACAGAGCTGGAATGAAGTAATTAATACATTTTTAAACATCAAGTCACGGGGAACGATTTTAACTGCTGCACGCTGCAACAAGAAATAATATAAGTGTTTATAATGATAATACGGAAGTTTTCAAACTCTACACCTTCATACCTTCAAAGTACCATACGAAGACACAAACGTGATCTGAGTGAACCTAATCATAAAAAGGTCTATTGACAATTTATATTGTTCTGTCAGGTAGTGTGCATTGTGATTATGACCTTATGTTTGTTAAGGTAAAATTATCGAATCCCTATAGAGGTTAAAACCGGGCAAGATTTTAACGATATATTCTTTCATGACCTTGAACTTTTACCTGTGTGGTTACTACACATATGGCACAATATCAAAAAAAGTGCATATTTTTGTCCTTTTGAGCCTGTTTCATATATAAATGAAAAAATACAGAAATAAGTACTGGTAATGCTTTGCCTCATCCTATTTTACCTATATCCATGATGAAAAAGTATGAAATTCGACACAAATATGTAATTATGAGAGGTTGATATGTCCATCATCTGTCAAAATCGGATGTCCTGACTATGGGTACTTAAGTTTTACATTGGTATAACTTTTATTCTATTGGAATTAAAACTTGATTTTTTTCATGGGATTTGTTTATTATATGAAAGAGATTCTGTAAACATCCTATATATCCTATGTATATTTAGGATGAGCAATTTTTTGTGATTGATATCACTGTCACTGATTATTTTGTCAGTTGTGTTACCTTTGCATAAAGGAGAGAAATCACACAAATAATTCAAATATATTAATTAGGTTCACATGTTAAAATGTTTTATAAAGATTTATTAATTTATATATTAAATAAATTTTAATATTCCGCCAGCTTCAACTTAGATGTTTAAAAGACCTTGGTTAGCACTGAAAGGTTACCTTTTTCACACGTCCATTATGTTACTATTATTGTATGATAAATGGAGGCATTTTCTGTCTTTTCCTTTTGCTTTTGAAATGAAATTGTTGAACCTTGTTTAAGAGGGCAAGAATTTTGAACAGTTTTGCTTCTCAGATTCTACAATGTGTCTATTTGTACGAAAAATTCAGTTGTGTTACCGTCATTTGTGTTACTTTTTTAAAAGTAACACAACTGAAATAATTAGTAACATAACTGACACTTAATTGGAAACACAATGGACATTTGACTATCTAAATTGAAACCCTCATCAAAGGAATATTAAGATTCCAAAATTTTATTGATCTTTTGCTCATATTATTTCTTACACATCTTTTAATGTTTCAATTTTCGCTGTGAGAAGAAAATGAATGAGGTTCAATTAAGTGTTTCTTCACTTGATAACACAACTGACATTTTATGGTAACACAATTTACATTTCATGTTTTATATGGTAACATAAGTTTAATTAAGTGATTGTGCATCAACTTGACTATATTTTTGTGTGATTTGTTTAAAAGAGTGCCTATTGGAGAAGCATAATTCTTTAATTGACTAAAAGTGAACAATTATCACATCATTTCATAAAATGATAACACAACTGACATTAAGTGGTAACACCAATGACATCACTTTATGCCAACTTCTCAGTGAATCTAGTGTGGTAGAAAGGTTTCATTTTGTTAACAGTACGCTCAAGGTGACATAACACTTCAGCATAGGGTCCCGTTCAAACACATGAAAGAAACCTACAAGTAAGACTGTACAAAACACAGATTCCTGGATGAACATTATGGGCAATGACAAAGAGTTAATCGTAACATAATGGACATTTGATGAAGTCAAAACAGATAACTTATTTTCTGTAATATAAAGATGTGACAAGATTGAATGGTATACAACTGATATTCTCAAAAGTGTCTTATTCTTCTCGCAGTTTGTGCTTTTCATTTTCAATTTATTGATCGATTATCACTAGTTAGTGATTGGTAACACAACTGACATGATATGATGATTCACAATATTTCTTAATGCAGACTATGTTAACCTTATAGTATAACATAAGAAAAAAATGAAGACAAGTTAGCTTCCAAAATTTGTAAATACACTATTTTCTTTGTTTTTCTGATAAAATCAGTCACTCTGAGGTACACTCTATCAAACAGCATCTAGTCAATATCCATTTTAGTTCAATATCATATGCGCCAATATCAACAAATGCTCACATAATGAACAGTAAAGTAAAATGGAGTCTATATCATTTGTACACTCTAATAACGTTTACGAAACTAGCTTTTCGGTATCACAGAATATTCTTTTTTCATTATTTGCTGATTTGCATGCATAAGTTCAATGATAGAGACTTGAAACAATCGCTTTTTGATGGAATATCTAAAGCAAACATAAAGCTATATGACAAAGCAGGCTAATTCCATCAATGTATCGCTCAAAACATCTATAAGTAAAAAAAAAGTCAGAAAATGAGTGTTAAGCTGGGCTAAATATAAAAAAAACTAATAAAAAAAACCCCCAGAATTTTAATTAGAATTACAAATACAATATCATGATTGATATGGATCTATAAGACTGCTTATTTTGAAATAATTCAAGCGTGCATTGTCTGTGTTACAGGTTTTTGGTACACTTAAATGTTCATGAATTTTGTTTCCAAAAATTAGAGCAGTCTTATTAACAATCTTATTGCCTAATTATTCTTAAATATTCTTATCTATTTTGAAGAAAATCTGAAAATAGAAGTAATTCTGATTACATAAAGTGATATTTAGATTGTAAAAAAATAGATATTCAATTGAAAATTGCTAACGTTTTCTTCAGCTTCTTATCACCTTATGGTACTATTTTCCTATTACTTTTGTCTCTGTTCTGTTGAGACGATAAGTACATTCTTAATTTCTTCCATTTTGTATAATCTAAACATCATTTTATGGGGATAATCTAAGATAATATCAACTGAAGTTGTGAACAGTATGATGCATATCATCATAAAATGTCATTTGTGTTACAGTCTGTCAATTGTGTTACCATGAATCATCACTACTATACTTAAAATGCTGATCAAGAGTTCCAAACAGATTAAATAGTTTTAGAATAATGTCAGATTAAAATGACTAGCATTTAATTTCCCTTTCATCTTAAAATAAACTCCATTTTGCTTATATAAATCTGTATGTGTCATTTGTGTTACCATTTTGTCCATCGTGTTACTGCTTAGTCATTTGTGTTACCTTCAATATTTTTGAGTGGAAATTAATGAAGTAGTGCATATATCCTTTTAAGATTGCGTTTAGTAATTTTGTTTTCTCGCAAATAATTAAGTACATGAAAGAAGTTAGGAATTTCATATTTATATTATCTTAAATGATGATTTCCAATTATCAAAAAACTAACTTTTCGTAAACTATGCTATATGTTACCATTTATATTGAGAAAACGGCATCATATCATAAATTTTCCTCAAGGGGCTGTTAAAATCTATACATTTTTAGAGAAAAAAACATAGAATAAATTCTAAAAATAATTATTGTAATTTTTATGACAATTTTTTGTTTGGTAACACAATGGACATTTCAAATCAATGCCAAGTATGTAATGACCTCCATCTCAATATCGAAACAAGTTTAAGCTCTCATATTCTAGAATTTGTCCCTTTGGATGTTTACAAATTGATATTAGAAAGAAAATTCATTGAAATCAAAAATCAATTTCTCAGATTTATGGTTTGCAAAATATGCACTTTTTTTGATATTGTGCCATATATGGACACTCCCTTTGTCCAAAAGTGTCAATTGTGTAAAACATTTTCAACATCTATAGAAAGAATGCGGTATGTCTCGGATAGGGTTTTTCCCATAAAGTGATCACGACGCATTAGATGTAAGTTATGACAAGATCTTGGGCCTTGAGTAACGGCGGTTAAGGTAATTCCTGTATTCTTCCTTCTTTGTTTGCGAAGGAAGGAAGACCGGTATTCCTCGCCTGTATCTTTAACATGAGATGAAGTGTGATTTAAGGAGACTTGCATACGACGCAAACAGATGCTCATACATATGCATTAACCCTCTCCGCACTTTCACGAATCGGATCGCGGATATAGCATCTAAGTTAAAAACCATAGAACCGTAATTTTTGGGGAGGGGACAATTAATTATAGCTACATGTACATAAAATGTGTAGGATATTAAAAAAACTAAATTCGCTACTATAATTTGCATAAAGGGTCTAAACTGAAACCAATGTTTCCATATATAGTGTTTTGATCATGTTTAATCAAATGCAAAATTTGTATACAAAAAACTGCGATTTCATATTTGTTTAATTAAGAAGAAATGAGCTTGAAACAATACATATTAAGACGGACACTATGAATATTTAGGTTTTGGTTCGTTTCTTGTATTGTTGTATTGACGAAAACGAAAACGAAAGTACGGTTTATTATCATTAACAATAATAGGTAGATAAATCTTATTTTTATTTGTTTTCAAATTCTTTCTCTAATAGAGAAAATTACTTACCTGAAAGAATGTCAAAAAAAAAGAGGAATTGCGATAACAATGCTATTCAATAAATTAAGACACAGCTCATTCCCAATACATATGTAAATACTTCACGCTATCTCAGTTTGAATAATACCCTTGCAAAATTTAAAGGTATAAAGGTACGTTATAAACATGTAAACATCCGACTCTACGCCTTCACTTTGTTATGTAATAATATATGCATATATTCATATGCAACATGTTTATGTTTTGAAAGCTAGAGAATCAAAATTGTTCACAACATTACCTTTCTTATATGATTACACATGTACCTGTATTTAGATGGATCATTTCTTGGGGGGGGGGGGCGGACAGGGGGGTACCTCTCTCCCCCTCAAACTCGCTTACCTCTCCCTCCCGCCCCTCCTCTCTCCCCCTCTTTTTCATCCTTCCCTTACCTCCCCTCCCGACCCTTTTCTCCCTCCTCCCCTCCCTATTTTCCCCCTCCCTCACTCCTCTCTCCCTCCTCCCCCCTTCATGCCCTCCCTTTCACCCTGTCCATTCCCTCATTTCTACAATTTATTTCAAACTACATGTATATATATTATATTATATTATATGCAATTTTCTTCTTATGACGTCTTGAAATGCTGTTGACGGTATTGTAGTGTATGTTCTAGCTGTTCCTATACATTCAGCGCACCATTTCAACAACAACTACAACAAAAATCCCCGAATCAATCTGAAAATAAGCGTAGTGCGCTTTGGAGATGAAGATGTCGAAAAGCGAAATTCTAAACATAGGAAACTTAACAAGTCCCGGTTGTCAATCGGTAAATGTGACTATCTTATTCAACAGACAACAAAGAAGACCTCGAAGTCATGGCATTCGAAAATATAATAGGCCTGAGATACCTAGTTTCTCCTTCGATGACTTGGTTCCATTTTTGAATGAGCCTCTAGGCCTGCATTATACTCGTACCAAATTATACTCTGTTCCTTTACGGAAGTTACACAAAATCTACGATGATACGAAGGACCTCGCATATACCGATACACGTTCCCCAGAATACAGACTACAAGGAGTAATCTTTGCAAATCTTACTTTAATGAAAGGGCGGTTTGTTTTCTCCTCTGATTTATCTGATCTAACTGCTTGAAATAAACGAAAAGTAGAAATGTCTAAGATTACTCCTTAGATTACATTATTTTTGGTAGGAGATAAAATTGACCCGGTCGTGGGTTCTCGGGACAGAGGTATTCAAAAACATCCTCATCTATTTCATTGTTATTTTTCATGTCAGTAAGGTCTGAAAGTATGAGACTTGAAAATTTTTTCAGTGGGATGATTTTCAATTCTCATACTTTCAGACCTTACTGACATGAAAAATAACAATGAAATAGATGAGGATGTTTTTGAATACCTCTGTCCCGAGAACCCACGACCGGGTCAATTTTATCTCCTACCAAAAATACACAAAGAAGGTATACCTGGTCGTCCTATCGTCAGTGCTATAGGTCATCCCACTGAAAAAATATCACAATTTTTAGACTATCACCTCAAGGATCATGTTGAAAAATTACCGTCTTATCTGAAAGACACCACAGATTACATTAAGAAAACACCCAGTCAGAATCTACCAACTGGCACGCTCCTTGTCACCATGGACGTTACCTCACTTTACACGAACATCCCTCATGAGGAAGGAATCGAAGCATGCAGAAAAGTATGGGACCTTAGACAAAACAAACGACCATCTACGGAATCTCTTGTGAAACTCCTCGAGCGTACTCTTAAGCTGAACAACTTCATGTTCAACGGTGACCATTACCTACAGATAAATGGTACTTCGATGGGCACAAAAATGGCACCGTCGTATGCTAACATTTTCATGGGGGACTTCGAAGATCGTCTGCTCCGACAGGCCCCTAGCAAACCACTCAGTTGGTTGCGATTCATTGATGACATAGAGATGAAGTGGACTGAGGGTAGAGAAAGGCTTGACGAATTCATTGATTTCACGAATAAATTCCATCCATCCATCAAATTTACTGTAGAAATCTCTGATTCCAGTAATGTTTTCCTCGACACCAAGTCCACTCTTCGGGACGGTGGCATACATTTTGATCTTCACACAAAAGACACCGACTCGCACCTATACTTACGAACAGACAGTTGTCATCCTCCCCATGTTTTCAAAGGAATCCCTAAAGGTCTAGCAACTAGAATAAGGCGGATTTGCTCCTCTGATGATTCATTTCATTTAAGAAGTAAGGAACTCTCACAGAGACTGTGTCACCGTGGCTACAATGCTAAGTCTGTACATGAATCTATATCGGCGGTTCAAAGGATTGACAGACAGGACCTTCTCCAGTACAAACCCAAAAGTTTAGGGTCTAGGATCCCTTTAGTTACGACCTTTCACCCGACATTATTAGGCATTTCAGCGATCCTGAAAGATAACCTGTCTACTCTCCACCAATCCAAGAGGATGAAAAAAATCATTCCTTCTCCCCCCTTGGTCTCGTATAGGAAACCAAGAAGCATCAAAGACCATTTAGTGAGGTCCAGGTTAGATAACCTTAAGCCGGTTGGCTCTTTTTCGACTTGTACTAACAAAAGATGCAAATTGTGCCCGAGATCACAGACCACTTCTACCTTCAAAAGTACTAATACCGGACATGAATATAAAATCTTGACAAATGTTTCTTGCAAGTCTAGAAATGTGGTCTACCTGATAACATGCAGAGTTTGCCAGAAACAGTACATCGGTGAGACTGAGGATGGCCTGAACATGAGAATCAATAACCACAGGTCATCCATTACCACCGGAAAAATGAACCTACCGGTTGCCCAACACTTTAATCAGGATAACCACTCCTGGGAGGACATGGAAGTTGTACCCATAGACCATAATGTCAGTTGGACTATAGACCAGAGAGTAGCCAAGGAAAACTTTTGGCAGTATACTCTGAAAACCATTGAACCAGACGGCTTGAATAAGCGCTCTGACACTCTTCATATGAGTAGAAAATACTAAATTCGATTTTTGTACTAGGCCTTTATTTCAGAGTCCTTACTTACTATGTTTATGAGATAGGTTCTGCTTGATCTTCCCTCACGGGTACTTTTTTGTAACACGCCCTATTTCTTCCGTTTGGATACGGAGGTCAATTGACGAAACTGTGAACGAGCGCCTGACTTCGTCCCAAAACCATATATTTTTCCCTATTTTCGGTTGCCCCTTAAAGCGCCCCTTTTGTCATACCACTTTCTATTCATACCGACTCACGCGTGTACAGTTCACCGGTCACTTTGCTACAGTATGGATGTATGTTTTATTGGGGGGTGTTTGCCTTGTTTTTCTTACTTTTAAAGGTGTTGTATGTATTTTTCATTTCATCTCACCTTTTATTTGCCCATTTTTCTCCAGTATCCGTTATTTTTCTTTAGGAACTTAGATAATTTCAATAAATATTCCATGTTCGTAGTAATACCGTTTATCCGCTAGATGGCGGTCTAATTTCATTCATTTTTTCCTGCCATTCATTCCCTCGTTTTACTCTATGATTCCTTTCCTAGCGATCATGTCTAAGTAGAATGGATGGTTTTCACGTCCCCTTTTATTTGTCTGCCTTACATTGTAACGTCCCTCTTCACTTTTTGACTGCCATGGTTTTATGACATGCCTTCCAGAGCATAGCCACATAACACCATTATTTTTCTTTGTCTTTTTTTCATCATTTTTTTTTCTTTTCCTTTTTCATTTTTTTTTCTGAATGTATGTTCTGAGTGTCTCCTGAAGAAGGAGCCGAGGTGCTCTGAAAATTTGAGGTAAATTAATTTAATGTCGTGAGTCTCTCGCACCACTTTTGTGCTCTTTATATCTTTTTTCTGCGAGAGACATGCATTAGCCTCTGGGCCGATCCGACATTTTCTGAATACTTAACGTTGTTGTTTATTTTTTTCCTGTGCTTTATATATATATATATATATATATATATATATATATATATATATATATATATATATATATATATATATATATATATATATATATATGAAAAAAGGTTAAAGCACCACAACAAAGGCGATGTAAAATTTTACATTTTTATTACGACACGTGTTTCGGCTAGTATCAGGTTAGCCTCTTCAGATAATAATAATGTAACATTTGTATTAACATTGAATACAGTACAAGCAAAGGTAAATACATTGATAAAAATCAGGATGCGTTAATAAGATTATTTTGCACTCCTTGTTGAAAATTTGCTTATTGCTTATACCTAATAGAAATAGTAAATATGCATGGTCTTATCAATTCTATCTACAGGAAAAGCTTTGTTTATCAGATAAAGTGGTCAAATGTTTATAGGATTGTGGGTGTTTTTCATGTTCTGTTCAACATAGGTTTGTATCTATCAATGAATATTTGCTCTTTGATTGTGATCATGGAGTAATCGTCTGTTTGGTAAATAGGCATTACTTTAAAATTCCCATCACTACAATCAAAAATATGTTTTGAAACAAAAAGAATCCTGTTTTGTGGAAGTTTTATATTACTTTTATGAAGAGAAATTCTGTGGTTTAGTTGCTTTGTTGAGCCAATATATTCCTCCTTACATTTGTCACATTGAATGACATATACCACATTTTTAGATGTGCATGATAAATTTCTTTTAATTTCAAAGTCTCTGGCTGAATTTTTAAATTTGAAATATTTTCCCTCAATTAGGATATCGCATATTTCTTTTTTATATATATATATAGAAAGATTCAGAAATGATTCATGCTTTTGTTTCCCAAAACGTTTTCGCCACTCGGGCTCTTCAGTGGAAATGTTATGATTATAACGGCAAACATATCATGACGTCATAGTGAACAATATGACAATGTAATGGCGCTAAATGACGTTACATTGTCATATGTTACGTTCTCTTTAGCAATAAGAAAGTAAACATTGAAATATTCAAGAATATTGATATAAAGAATGTCTGACTGTTCAATTCTTATTGAAAAAAAAATAAATAGATAAATAAAAAAATAAATGAATAGATAAATAAAAAAATAAATGAATAATAATATTAAGAATGATATCATTAATAAATGAATTTTCTCTATTCAGAACTTATAATGGGTTTAATTTTGGCTTAAAAATGTTGAAAAAGAAATGTTCTTTGGCTCTACGTAAATTTTCATTGTCTGATTTTACTTTGTAAAACGGAAACATAGTGAATTTTCCATGTCCACAATTATCGAAGTGTGCACTACATGGTGTATTTCGTACAGTCGGATCTTTTATCTGCTGTTTATGCACTCTTACTCTGTCCACTAATTTGGTTCCGGTTTGTCCGATATATTCCTCCCCACAGGATGGACATGTCATGCAATATATTAAATTTTTTGATTTACATGTCATGTTTTCATTCACGCGAAAAATTTGCCCACTTTTGAATTTGAATGTGTTGCCTTCTAAATGGAATGGGCAAGTGCCGCATCTAGGGTCTAGACATTTGGAGACCTTAAAGGTTTCATCCGGGTTTGACGTGAATTTGGCTCTGGTAAGTAATTTCTTCAAATTCGGCGGTTGTCGGCGGCTGTGTATGAAATGTATATTTTTTCATTTTTCGGATTGTGAGTAACTACGAATGGTATCATATCTTTTTGTTCGGGTTTTTCTTTTGAGGTGCGGAGTTCTGTGATTGGGATGTTTTTCGCTTTGATAATCGCGGCATCTATAAGTTTTTCCGGGTACTGTTGTTTTATTAGGAAAGATTTGAGCTCCTCAAGTCGTTTGTCCCTGAGCGATGATTCCAACACGATAGTACATACGCGACGGGCTAAGTTGTAAGGAATATTTCTTTTGGTATGTGATGGATGGCAGGAGTTAAAAATGAGGTATTGATGACTATCCGTTTTCTTGTAGAAAAGATCCGTGATAATGTCGTTGTCTTTTTTTATTATCATAATGTCAAGGAACGGTAATTTTTCTTCCTGCATGTCCATGGTGAATTGAATAGACGGATGAATATCATTCAGAAGTTGGTGAAAATGTATTAATTCTTCTTCCGTTTTGGACCAAAAAATGAAACAGTCGTCCAGATACCTTCTCCAGTTAGTGCGTATGTATTCGCCGAAAACGGTGCCATATTGCGTATCCACTTTTCTATAAAGTTTCTCCTCTAAAAATCCCATGACAAGGGTAGCGTATGTCGGCGCAACTTTGGTTCCCATAGCGGTTCCTTTAATTTGTAAGAAATATTGATTATCAAAGAAGAAGTGATTATTATTGAGAACAAGTTTCAGCCCTTCGATTATGAAATCCTTCGGACACCTAGGATGTAACATTTACGTAGAGCCAAAGAACATTCCTTTATCAACATTTTTAAGCCAAAATTAAACCGATTATAAGTTCTGAATAGAGAATCTTCATTTATTAATGATATCATTCTTAATATTATTATTCATTTATTTTTTCATTTATCTATTTATTTATTTATTTTTTTTTCAATAAGAATTGAACAGTCAGACATTCTTTATATCAATATTCTTGAATATTTCAATGTTTACTTTCTTATTGCTAAAGAGAACGTAACGTATTTATGTAACGTCATTTAGCGCCATTACATTGTCATATTGTTCACTATGACGTCATGATATGTTTGCCGTTATAATCATAACATTTCCACTGAAGAGCCCGAGTGGCGAAAACGTTTTGGGAAATAAAGCATGAATCATTTCTGAATCTTTCTATATATTTCAACTATTCCGAGAGAACTTGAACTTTATACTATATATATATATATATACCCCAAAAGCTATCATCTCAACCACTAAGTTGGTATCTCTGCTGTATGACCTTGAGAATATCATTCACCTTGTTTCATTGTACACATACAATGTATGTATCTGCACTGATTTTCAGGACTTTGATAATTCTCATTCACTAGAATTAGCTTATTATTGAATAATAAAGGGGCATAGCTCTTTTCTGTGCTGGCTCATCGGCATATTTTTAATTCATGACAAATATGGATAATGACCATATCCCTGTTTAAGGCACAAAATCGATAATTCAGAAAATCAGAAACCGAAGGCATGCAAAATCAGGATAAAACAGGAACCAAAGCAAACAAACAAAAACCTCCACCATATGAAAAGAAGCGAATTCCCGATATGAGAGTGAGACCAGGTGCCCAGGAAGAGTAAGCATCTCCTGCTTGCATGCAACACCCGTCGCTTCAATTCGGTAGAACTGTCACATCCGGTTACTTCCATTCTGGAAGATATAGAGTACAATCTTTGGTTGGATGGTTCAAATGGTCTATGACAGAATATCATCCACCATTCTGGAGAGTGGGACATCATAGTGTATGACGAGTTCCCCATATCGGTCACAAACATATCCCTGACTTAGAAGCTTATCTGAAAGACGCCTAGCTCTCAGAACAAAATCCGTATATTTGGTACTTGCTCTGGCATAGTGTATCAACTGAGATATGAACACGCCATAAGCAGGCGATGAAGGGATGTTGCTACTCAGAAAAGGAAAGTTTGTAATGCTGAAATTGAAGTCGTCACGTTTGTCATAGAGTGAGGTGTTCATGTGACCATCAGTGTCGTGGGACAACATTATGTCCAAATAGAATGCTGAATTATTTGTCTCTGTAGTTTCTTTGACTTCAAGCTCCGAAGGATAGATACTGCTCAGATAATCCGCGAATTTTGGATTATTGATGGACAACACATCGTCTATGTATCTGTAAGTTGAAGTCAGAAGTCAAGTATCTTTTCCCTTCAGAGACCAAAGATTGAATGAATTCAGCTTCGTACGAGTAAAGGAAAATGTCGACAAGAAGTGGGGCACAATTGGTCCCCATTGGAATTCCGACAATTTGCTGGAAGACCTTTCCTCCAAACACCTCAAAAATGTTGTCGATCAGAAAGTTTAACAGCTGAATATTGTCTGTTTCAATGTACTTATTTTCAGAATCGGACTTTTCTTTTACAAAGTAGGCTTCGTCATAGTTAACAACAATAAATTTGTATTTGCGATTGCCGTTCTTACTTGTAAACGCATTACTTATAATTTTGCGAGTCTTTCTTTCAATTTAGAATGTGGAATTGTAGTGTAAAGTGTCGAAAAATCAAATGCTTTGATCGAATGGACTCTACTAAAATGAGTGGATTTCAGATGTTCTAAAAGTTCCTTCGAATTCTTTAAAATCCACATCTGGTTGATACCACTGCGAGAATATACTGTCGAACAATATTTTTGAAGCCCAGATTTGATTTCAGATAAAACTTTGGTGAGTAAGATCGATACAGATTTGGTAGAACATTTTGAGGAACCAGCGATGAAACGTTGTTTGTACGGATTCTTATGCATTTTAGGTATGCAGTATAAGTATGGTAAATCTAAATCTGAATTGGTAGTGTCGAAGCCAAAGGAAGCAAGAGCTGATTTGTGGTTATCAATTATTTCAGAGGCAGAAAGGTTTGTTGGGGTGTAAGTGGGATTTCCAGGAGTCGAATGTAAACCCGACTCTTTAACTAGACTGTCGAAATAGTACTTTTTGCAAGTAAATGTGTAATTATTTGAGGCTTTGTCCGCTGGTGTGATGACATTATGTTCTTGGAGGTAGGTAAGCTCTGTGATAACATCAGGGTATTTAAATATAGACACGAATCTGGTGTTCACAGTTGATTTTAATCGGTGAATTCTAGATAAAAGTAATCCTCTGATTGATTTTATCCATTCGGAAAGGGTGTCGAGCTGTACATCCTCTTTCTTTGCCCAACATCTTGCATATTCCTCACAAGAGTCCATGATGATTTTGACATTTTGGTTCCATGTAAAGGACATACTTTCTCTGTATTTGGAACCCTTTTTTAACAATTCTCTCAACTTGTCGTTCTTGACTATACTAAGGTCACCAGTAATTACGTGTCCACAAGAAGAGTAGTTGAAATCCGATGAAGAACATTCGCAGGGAAGTGGATGTAGTGAGGGATTACTTAAATCAATACACTGCAGAAATCGTTTGTAATTGTAAATTTTAGATGAAACTGTTGGTGTGTAGCTAAAGGAAATACAAGGGGTTTCTTTTCTTTTGAAATATGGTGGGATTTTTTCTGTGACAGATTTGTGATTCAAAATTTGACCAAGATTCAAGTTATCAATACCTTTGTTTGC